>CM057384.1:83715000-83955000 GCA_030015415.1 Cynopterus sphinx | reverse complement strand
TTTTGATTAAACCTCAAAGAGTAATATACGTGGCAGGTAAGCACTTGGGTTCTGGAACCAGACCCCGTGTAGTTAAAATTCTGGTTCCCCCATTTGTCAGATGTTTGACCTTTAGCCAATTACTTAATCCCTTTAAGCCTTAGTTTTTTCAACTATAAAATGGGGACCAGTAGTCTTACATATCCTGTATAGTTGCAAGATTTCAAGAAATATTTAAGAAATATAGTTGCATGCCAAGTACTCAACATAGTGCTGGCATACACAGCAGATGCTATCTATTGTTAAAAATAGTTAAAAATAAGTAATTATAAAAATGAGAGAAATATGATTTCATACAATGATCAATAAAGAAATCATTAAGTAGCTTACAAACTAGAATGGAGATTTCTTTCAGTGAGAAATAGACATTAAAGGGGAATAAAAATTTAAAGCAGACAGTTTACCTTGCATAACTTCTATATTAAACAATGATAAACTTTTGTAGTTTCTCAGGTGATCTTTTTTGTAGTTCTTTGATGCCAGGGAGGTAAAATTAGGGAGTCCTAGGAGGTAAGTGGCTTCAAATAACTGTGAAACACAGGTGTTTTGAAGGAAAGTTTTGGGCAGAAATGCTCTGGTATTTCCTCTAGATGCACGCTCACAATGCTCACAAACATTCACTGACAAAAGATTTTTAAAATATTATTTTCTGGCTTGAATAACTTGTTGAGATGTATTCATACATCTTTGAGAATAGTAATCATTGAAATATGACAAAGTCTTAACTTTGACAGTTAAAATCTCTTAAGTTAAAAAATGCTGTGAGAAAAATCATATTTCCATGTTCTCATATAACCTTCCTCAATGCTATATCAGAATTACAGTTTAATTTTTAAGTTCCTATTTCCAGGTTAATTAAAAAGGAAGAAATACTATATTTTTAAAAACTCATATCACTGCAGTAATTATATCCTATCTGTATACCTAAAAGCGAAATCCACAGGGTGACTTATTCATAGAATACAGGTACCCTAGACATAAAGGACTTACTTTCTTGATAGAAGGCTGTCTCCAGGGCCCCAAATAAAAATGCATGAAACTTAAATTTCAAAGAACTTTCCAATTGAAGGCAGTTAAGAGAGCTCCTTTGTGTAATAAGATTAAATGGCCTCTCAAACTGAAGATATTAAATGTCTGCGTCCTGTTTGCCCCACCTTTTCATCAATGGTCTTACAACAATCCTTCTAAGTCTAATAGCTTTTAATAATTGGACCTCCCCTTTGTAGAACTTCCTCATGGAAAGGGACAGTTTTATTTTACCTACCTCAATTTGGCCACATTGATAAATCCTTCTAGAATGTATAGGAGCTTGTTCAATAAGAACTAAAGAACTGTGCAGGGAGAGTTATCTTGGGAATTAGTTTCTCTTTCTAGCCTTCTTTCTTCTCCCTTTAAAAAGGTTCATTAACTACCCAGGTGACTGGTTTTCTTATGTGTGAAACGGAACGATGCAGAGACAACAGAATTTGTGTGTTGAATTCATGGAGGTTAAAAGTGTTCCGAAAATAAAAGGTAGTATTGTTAGAACTTCCCAGCCCTGATTCAAATATGGACAGAAATAGAGTGGTAACCTAAGGAATCCATCAGTCCAAAAAGATTTGGGTGCCAAGATGCTTTTCTTTGCTGCTCACACTTGAAGGGGCGATAGGTGGGTTTCAAGACAGGGGGTCAGTTTCAGGCCCCATGTTGGTCAATCTCCAATCCCAATTCAAAACCTAATTAGTAGGAGGCTGGGTAAGTGGGAAAAGAGGTGGTACTTCTATACAGTAAAGAAAAGTCATTTTCAAAGCTGTGTATGCTGTCGTTTCCCGGCCAGGAAAGCAGGCACCAGGAAGTACATTGTAATATTAGGACATCAAGAGTAAGCTGAGAATTGAGTAAAATAATTTTGTAGTAAACATATGGAATAATTGGCCAGTGGTGCAAGAAATCTAAATGAGGTACAGAGACAGCTGGACATTTTTATCTCAAGAGAGAAAGATTGAAGGAGAGAGTGATAAACCAGGGAGGTGGAGCTGAGATAAACCTAAAGGGAACAAGCCTGCTGGACTAAATATCCTCTCTCTGCTCAGCAATTTCCACCGCGGCCATTTGTTAAACACGTAGCTGCCGTCTTTGGTGATTATTTCTGAGTAACACCTATGTTTTTGAATAAAAATCCATTTGAATCTCAAGTCAGATTTGCCAGGTGCTAGATTCATTGTCAGCGTCAAATGTGCTGAAACTGCTGATGCTGAGGAAATGAATACAGAAAAGCATGCTTTTGAACTCCAGTTTGGTGAGCTTGAGGTGAAATGCTCCCCTTTCAGATGGCCTTCTATGCAGAAAAATCAGTGACCATGGAAGGGAGGCAGAGATGCCAAGGGGTGCAGTGCCAATGAGCCCATGAAAGAATGTTTTCTTACCAACAGTAGTTCATAGGGTGAAACAACTGAGTTTGTGTCAGCTGTAGAATTTCCAGTCTCTTCTCATCTCTACACAGGTTCCAACCACTCTGTCTCCATGGTCATATTATCATTTTGGGGGCACCTGCAATTATTTCTGAGAGGAAAACCAAAAGAAGGTGGGAAGAGAGTCTAAAAGACATAAAGAAGAAAACACACATGATTAATGTTTAACCAAAGGGATTGCCCTGAAAATTAAATCGATTTCATTTTGCTCTGTCTACAGCAAATGTAACTGGGGTGACCAGGGCATTGACACATGCCATACCAATTTTGAAAAAAAGGGAATGTTACTGTATTTTCCCATTTTACTTTCTGCATCAGATTCTTGAAATTCCCACACTGATCTGAAAATTGAGGATATTTATTGCACCTGGGCAGCTTCCAATCCATTGTCATGTCAGATCAGCATTTCTAGGTACCTTCTATCGTTAGAGATGGGAGTACCATTTCCAGAAATTGAGATTCAGTCCAAATTTGGGCAAGCCGCTCAGACTCAGCAAGAGCCTTTTTAAAGTGGTAAACAAAAGGAGTAGAGGGAGAAATAAAGGAAGGGAATGCCAGCGAGGGAACTCAAAGGGGAGGTTCGCTGCAATCCTTTACATTCAATTATACCAGCTCCTTTGTGCTTTTCCCTTTCACTCTGCATAGAAAGAATGAAATATGGTTTTCATAGCAAGCTGGCAGCATTATCTCAGGATGCATATTTCTTTGCTGGGTTGGAATGCCAATAAGGGGAGAAAAAAAGTTCCTCTTTTAGAAGAAAGTACAGTGCCATAGAGAAAACACAAAACAACAAGAAAGGGAATGCAACAAGTTTCTGAAACAGTTCCAAAAAATTCCCCTTAAAGAAAACATTTAAATGAGAACTTTTTTGAAGGTAAAGCTACTCGTGCTGAAAGTTACCATTTTTCAAAATCTCTATGGAGAGAAGTTTGGCCAAAAATATAGGCTATTTTTGATATTTGAAGATTTTTAAAAATTAGCCTCTCTTTCATTGATAAATACAATAAACCTTACAGGCAAGTCTTGGGTTAGGCAGTGGGCTCTACATACGTCTACACTTCATTAGACCAGTCTTTGGAAGAGAGACAAGGTTTGCTCAAATAAGTCCTTTATCCATCTCAATTGGCATGATCTACATGGTTTCTCAAAGTAACACAGAAATAAAAGTCTATATTTCAGTAGACTGCATGATTTTAAAGTAGGGTGATATTGACTTGCTAGTTACTTGTTTTTAAATAAGAAAAAGATGAAGACAATTTATTGAAAATATTGCAAAATTATCGTAATGCAACAGATTCAGTAAGTATTTCTAACCCCAGTCACAGATGGATAAAACTGTATTTAAAAAAAAAAAAAAAACAGTTTTAAAAAGGGAATTTTCAAATTATTTTCTAACTTCTATAATACAGAAAATGTAAAGGGGCTTGTAAATGTGAAGTTTACACAGCTGTTAAATTAGAAGTTATTAAAGGGAAGGTAAAAAGATCAGAATAAACCAATACCATGTTGTTTACTTTCTCTAAGTTTTTTACTCTTAAAAAAAATGTCTTGATGGCTATGCCCTAGATCTTAATTCTTATTCCTTTTTACTACATTAGTGTTTTTTTTCCAGTAAATTATTTTTCTCCATGTTTTTCTTTATCCACAGTATAGTGTGTGTGTGTGTGTTTAATTTATTCCAAAACTTTATTCTCAGAGAAATAAGTACTTTGTGAATAGTTTTCATACCAGATACTCATTCACTTCACTCATTCCTTCATTCAGTTATTCACTGGAGAGCAGCCTTCAAAGATTAATCGAGAATCTGCTCTGTTAATGAGTAAATGTAGGTCCTATTAACCGTGATCTTAAGGATTTGTTTTGTCGTCCTTGCTGTTGTTTTCATTATGTCGGATATTTTAAGAATTAGAGAGCCAGGATTGGTGAGGTGGCACCTCCCAGTACTTATCTCAGAAATTCTATCCAATTCATGACACTCAGAATTATTTCCTCTGCTCTAGAAACAAGAAAAACCATTTATTATCTGCAAAATTATTAGAAACTTCAGTAGAAAAACACAGAGACTTACTGTTTTATTTTTTTAATTTTGCTTTCTTCACATCTTTTCCCTACTTTATTGTTTTATTATAATTATATAGATTCAATATAGATTTGCAGTTCACTCTCTTCCCTCCTTCCAAATCGTTAATTCTGCACTCAGACTGCAACACATGCAAGGTTCTTTCTCTTTTTCCCTTGCAAGGTAAACATGGAGAGATATGAGATTTCCCTTCTGTCTTTAGATACAGCTTATCTTTTAGATAAGTCCCTGAAAGCTGAGGTTTCAGGCTGTTTAATGTTGACCTCTTGAGTTCCAAACTTCCTTAAAGCCTTTAGATAAGCAAAACTTCAGCAGTAATTACTGAAGGAGTGGTAGGGACAGTGGATTAATCCCCAGAGATCTGGATTCAAATCTACCTCAAAACCCACAAGTTGAAAATCTCTTTAATGGTCTTGGCTTAAAGGTTTCAGCTCAATTCTTAAGGAAGGTCCAAGCCATTCTTGACTAAGGGTAAATCGTGAGAATGGCTGCCAGACAATTCCTTTTTTCATTATTGATTGATAGATCTTCTTTATAGAGATGGTCACAGATATTTGTATACTTTCACCTGTTTCATAGTGACATTTTGTTTCTTACAAGCTTAAACTGTCATCTATTTTAAACCTAGATTTTGGACATCATTTCACTTAAAAATTAAGAAACACTCAATAGCTTTTTATGTCTCCCCACATTGTTTTCTAAAATTCAGAAAAGTACCTTCTTCAAAAGAGAGGACTCTGATTTCAGAAGTCTGATGGATGAGAACGCATTGTATATAATTAAATGCATAAGGTTTTCATTGGGCAAAGTGGTTTTTTTTGTTTTGTTTTGTTTTGTTTTGTTTTGTTTGTTTTGTGGATCAGTTCTTACTGCTGCTTTATTTGTCAGTGCAGTCGAAAGGATGGCTGGGTATTTTTGAATACCCATGAGCAAAATTTCCTCTTCATGAAGGTGTATAGAAAGTAGCACAATGGAATTTGGTCACAGCAGGTTTATTTCCTGTGATACCTGAAGGCAAGAGTTCGATCCCGTAGATTTCAAATACCTTCTTAGCTGTGAGTTACTAAATCTTGATAGTCTTAAATCTGTGTGACTCAGTGTGGCCCTTTGCTTTGCTAACTATGCAAGTTTCCTGTTATCATGTGATGTTCCCATGGATTCAGTGTTTTTGTGTTTGTGTTTGGTGTAATGGGATAGTGTGGAAGAAGAATGTGAAAGAGAAAAGTAGAAACTCCCCGAGGAATAGAATAGTAGAAGTCATATGGATTAACTTTCGTCGTAATTTTTTCATAATGAAATTACTAAAGCAATGTCAGTAAGCAGGAAATAAGTGAAGTGTAAAATAATTAGCACCAAAGGGAACATAATAGGTTACTTATTAAAATCCATAGACAGATTATATGACCCCATCGGGTCCAGGGACCAGAGATCAGGTGACTCTGTGGGTTTTTCTCTGAGGTGAGCACCCCAATGCACTTTGTCAGCTTACTGGCTTCTGACATTAAATAAGCTTCAGGTATGATTTATTGAGTAGCCTTTTGACAGGAGCAAGAAACTGAAATCTTCTAGTCCTTGCTGAGCCTTGGCTCTGTTTTCATTACCTTCTCTAAGAATTACATTTAGTCAACCAAGTTATGTGTAGTTCTGAGAGAATCTCTCCTGCTCCCAGAAGCCATTGTTCCACTCATAATAAAATTATGCCATCAATTTGCCACAAGAGAAATGCTGAAGTTCACTAAATTATTGCCATGTGTTTGCACTAAAGACAAAGTGATACCAATTAAAAAAACAACCACCCCTGGATTCTATTTTTTAATGGTGTGCAAGGAGGAGCAAGACAGACTCACAAGGGAGGTCACGTCTTCCTTCTACACATTACAAATTTCATTTTTCTTAATTAGAAAATGGCGCTTATGGAGAATGAGCAGGGGGTTTAAGTGGGGAAAGGAGAAAGAATGAAACCTGAGCCGAGCCCTAAATAATATGTCAGAAAATGACAACCTTCCTCCCACAAGACTATTTCATTTGAAAGATTTGCTAGGTTACATTAAGCTCAGATAGATTTTTCTGGAAATGGGGCCATAACCCACAAACTAAAAAAATGCCCCAGTTCCAAAGCTCTGTAGATAAGTCAAATCCATACTTTGGTTCCATCATAGTAACGAATACCCTGTAGCTCTCATTTAGGTAACATTTTCAGGAGGCTGTGTCCCCAGGGATTTGAGCATTAGTTATGATGTAAGAGTGCCGTGTTTTTAGAATATCAACAGGAACTCATATCCTGTGGTCTCAATTCATCTTCTTCTAGATTAATTAAAGAATTGCCAATAGTTTGGTCTCAGAAGGAAAGCTTGCCTATCTCACATTCTAAATAAATAATGCCTGCCAATTTACCATCAGGTTGGTGATGAAGTGAATTCAGAATTTTAGGTATGATGAATAAGTCGAATTCCATTACAGCAGAAAATCTTTATACAATAAAAATATTTCCAGCCCCAGGCAGTAGTTCACTAATTTTAAATGACACAATTTTATTAAGTAATCGTGGGCAGCCCCTTACAGTGTGTTATAATGAATTATATCTGTTCTGAGGAAAAAAACAGGTAATATTGCTTGAGAAAACTGGCACTTCGTGGACATAGTACGATTTTCCCAATAATACCAGTGAATCATTAACAAAGAAAAATATAACGAGCGCTTCCATTGCCAAAGCTTCCAAGAAATTCTTCCTTAGCCCAATAGAAATAGTGGCATGTGGACCAAAATGGATCTAAAGAGAAAAAAACTATTCTTCTAGGCATTACAACAGAATAAAATTAGATTGTGTTTTATTAATGAGAGCCCTGATCTTTGGCTATGTTTCTCAACTGGTTGATGGTTTGAAATGATTTCTGAATTGGCTTTTTTTTTTCCCTGCCTTTTCAGTGACGAAAAGATTATTCAGAGCATGGTGCTTAGCTGTTATTAGGTCCTCATAACTTCTTGTGGAATTAAGTTCAAATAAGCTAGAGAAAAGGCTGGGGGAGAAAATACACATGAAAGCTGAGTATGGAGGTGAGAGGGTGACCACTAGCATGCCATTTCTTGGAGATTAGATTTGAAGTTCATTTTGAATGAGAGGAAGGAAGTCGGATAGTGGGGAAATTGGGTAAAGGAGTCTGGGAGGAAACCAGCTCTCCATGAATAAAGAAAACGAACTTTGCAAGTGTGTGAGGTACAGTGAGAGAGATCGACACCCCAATCCACAGGGTTATAGGGGGAATGGCATGGAGCAGGGATCAGTCTTCACACAAAGGATGATGCAATGTGACTGGTATGTTAAAAGAAACTGACTGGGACATTGGCAGCTTGGGTCTAATTCCAGCTCAGACAATTTCTATGATCTTTGGCAATTTAGCCTTTCTCAGTATCTATTCCTTCATCCATAAAAGAATGGGGACTGGGTGATTTTTAAGGTCTTTTCATCTTTAAAATTCTATTATTTTATGATTCTAAGCCTGTGAACTGAAAAAAAAAGATCTAGTCAAAGCAAGTGAAATGAAAACGATTTTAACCATTGTATTTTGAATTGATTAGGAGAGAGGGAAAGAGACCAGTCACAGAAGACCATCGGTGACTTAAACAGAAACTGAATCAGATATTTAGCTATTAAAATGAAGAAAAAGAAAACTATTTTATCTCTATTGTTAAAAAATGTGGCAGGATCTGGTGACTAATTCAGCATGAAGGTGAGAATAGAAAAAGAAGCTGCAACAACTCTGGGCTCTGTGCCTTGGGGAGCCAGGCTTGAGGATTCTTTCCACAATGACAGCAGATTTGAGTGGGGCCTGATGGTTTCTCTGGGAAGATGATCTTGTTTTCATAATAGATAGCATAAAATAGAGATGAGCCCTGTAGGGGAAGAGTTCAGAATAACAGGAAACACTGTGGGACCGCACAAGGGGAAGGAAAGGTAGGTCTGTCTGAGGGTACAGATGTTATTCAGGGCCCTGGGAGCTGGTAAAATTGTCCAGAAATAGAGGAGACCTTGATGATGGAGGGCACAGGGGGAGCTGAGGGATTTAGGGGCCAGTCCACACTGACAGTTATTTAGAGGGGACGTTTGAAAAGGATAATACCATATATGGTCAAATAGGAGCTTCCTCAGACAAAAAGCTCTAGAAAACAAGATTATAATCCACAATTGAAAGTCTCCAATTGGAAAAACCAATGAGAATGAAAAAAAAAAAAAGGTTTATATCTATTTAAAGCACAAAGTTCTTCATAAAAATGGAATAGTAAGCAGAGGAACAAAGTACATCTTTTTTCTTCTAAGTCAAGATAGGTTGATAAAGGGGTGAACTTTTTATACCCTAAAACTTTGGACTTTAGCAGGAAAAGTCTACAACTTTCCGTAGTTGTGAAGGTTCAACATCTTGTAAGAGTGTGGAGTTTCGTCATGATTTTGTTATCTTTGTGAAATTCCTTAGCATCCGGCTCCCTGACAGGTCGGCAACAAAATGAAAACAATCTTCTTAATAGTGTGTTGTTGATCTGGCCGTGAAGAGCATGGACCTTTCACTGTGGGTGAGCACCGCTCTAAAGTAATTTACTTCCACAGTGGCCATTCATACACTTTTGGCTTGTCACTTTCATATCAATTTATAAATTTTTAAAAGGCAGCACTAGAGAAAAATGAAACATTTTATGAAAAGTTTATGTTATTTAGCTTTTACGTAGAGGCTGTGCACGGTGCCTTTACTTGATTGTTTTTATAAGCTGTTTCTTAAATCCTTTTTTGCAAAGTAGACACCCCTATTCAGGGAGCAAAATAACTCAAACACCAGGTCAAAGTTACATGTACAGTTTCACAAAAAAACCTTGAATTTGGAGTCATTGAGATGATCAGGTCAGGTGATTTCCTCAAACAGTTGCCTTCATTTGTCAAGACTGTCTAAACTGACTCTAGACACTGAAATTTTGGGAAGTTGATTGTTTATTTTGTCAATTCCTGACTACACAGCAAGGGAGAAATAAATTTGGAATCTGTGGATCTCTATAACTATGCTATTTAAACGTTTCAGTCAGTGGAATATTTGTATTGTAGCCACACATCTGACCTCAAAACACAGTTTAATCAACAAGTCTTCACCACAGCCCTCAACCTCCTCACCCCCACTATACTCCTTTCAGAAGTTGTACTTTGCTTTTAGAGCTCTTTAGTCTGTAAAGTTTGTTGCACATTGAAAAATCTTCTGTATCCTAAGGGTCTTTTCCCCGGGTTCACAGTTTGTACTGATATTACTACGCCAGAGTTCATCTCTATCAATAATCCTTTCCAAAATAAGCATATTCTTTTCCAGTCTTCTCGCTGGGTACTACTAATATAGATGAAGCCTAAAATGTCAAACAAATCTATTTTTCAATGAATTTGAAAATTTTCTGCAACAGCTATGTTTTCGCCTTGAATGTAATGAATGAATAGTTCTTATTATCCATCCATTCCCGTCTATATTTGGAGTCATACATGAAAATTTTATGATTTCTTCAGAAAACTGGGCATTCATAATAAAATGGGATAATATGACAGGTTGAATCATTTTATGAGAATGTGTTATTTTGTGACTCTTAAATCTTTATTTAAAGGGGAGCATTAAATACAGTGTCAAATGCAGTCAATGAAATCATAATTACAGTAGAGCTAAATTTTATAATAAATCTCCCACATGGCTCTCAGGAATGCATGCCTACCAGAATTCTGTTGCACTCACTCTTTGATAGGCCTGTACTCAGGAAAGCAGACATGGTGGTTTACCATCAACTTTACAGAAACTGTAAAACTAATTGAAGAAAAGTTTACTCCATTAAAAGAATGCACCTCTTTTTGCTTTCCAAGATCTGGATGCCTCCCTTAGTGGCTGGTCACAGAAGATGCTCACCTCATAGTTGTTGAAAATACATATGTACATCATGAATGGCTATTTAGTGTCTATATCAAAAGATGCTCCTAAAAGGTTTAGTTTAGTAGTAAGAACTGTTTAGCAATGCTAGTACTTCATTTAGAGGTAACAGGGGAGTTTAAATAATATTCCTGTCAATTCTGGAAAGTTTCTAATCAAGTAAAGGCTTAGTTGAGCTAAATATTGGATAATTTAAATGAAACAAACTATAAATGGAAAAAGCCTGATAAATAATCCAACCTAAAACTCTCATTTTACAAAAAAAAAAAAATTGTGGTCTAGACAGGGGAAATGAGTTTCACAGGGCCATCCAACAAGTTAGAAGAAAAGCCCAAAGTAGAACAACCCAGTCCCCCAGTCGGTCCAGAACTGTTTCTAATATAGTGCCCTACAAAATCCTTTCATCTCGATGATTTATCTCAAAAAGGAAAAAAATCATAAAAGGAAGTATTTTGATCATATAGTTTTCTTTCTTTTATATGTAATTTTATAGTGCCATCATGATCCTGGTTTTAAGAAAAAATAAAGCTCTCTTTTGGATTATTATTGTGTTCATGAATATTGTGAAAAATGAATTGGTAAAACACTAAGAATTGAGATTCTTATATCAGGTTTTAAATAAATGTTTTTAAATAAAATACTTAAAAATCCACCTAAATGGATATATGTAATTTAAAAAATGAAACGTTTAAGGAATCTTGAGAAGTCTTCAAAAAAGTCACTTTGGATTTGGGTTTGGGTTGAATTTGTTACTGGTAGCCTTTGAATTGAAAACTACTGTATGTGTGTATATGGGCATGTATGTGGGCGGATGTGAACAAAAACATTATAGGGCACTTACCTGAATTATTTAATAAAAAGAAGAGTTTCTGGATCTGAAAAAGATGATACTGAAACGAAACTACCATTAAAGACTTAACAACCAGCTGAGAGTGGGAGCCACTACCACATTGGATCTGTGACCTTGGACTCTAACCAATTATGAAGACCCAGGGCAGCCAGTGAACAAAGCAATTACAATGGGAGTCGAACTATTAAGAAGCCAAGAGTTCAGTAGCTTTATGTCTCTGCCAAGGTAATCCCTAGAACACTATGTAATAGGAATTGAATAATATTAACATTCCCACATGGTAGTTTAAAGCAATTTACAGGATATTCTAATCCAAAGAGATTTTTCATGTTGATGACTGTGGGAGTGGTTATTTTATTTTTATATGTACTTTTACAAACATTTAAATTGAAATAACCAGCAGCATAAAATTGCCAATGATTTAACTGGCTATGAACTTGTAACCAAATATATTTGGAAGATTTTTTTTCCCTCCCTTTAGCTCTCAGGTAAATTTCACTGCATGACAGCATTTCATGCTAGGCAAAGCTCATACAGGAGATGAAAAAGCATGAAGCATAACAAACATCACAAAGCCAGTACAATTTCTTGTTTATAAAGAAAAACAAGGAATGTAAGCTAAGTGGAAAGGTGCCGGTTGAAAGATATTTTAAATGCCTTCGAGTTAAAACCATCAGGGATCAGAAAGCAGAAGGCAAATTCTAGAGGCTAGTACACCAAGGGAAGAGGCTGATGAATTGCCTTGTGCACATTTTAATTAAACTATCATCTTGAGATTTTTTTGTGTATTGATTTGCACAGTACTTAAAAAAGCTTTTTCCTCTCCTACCTCCCTCCTTTGAATGTTAAAGCTTTGTGCCTTCAGCTTGACTCTATGAAAAGAAATTACTCATCTTTGGGATTGTTACGGAAGAAAAAAAACAAAAACAAAACAAATGGGTGGACATGTTCTCTTCTCCTTTTCAATATGTTTAAATTTCAACTGTTCATATAATTATGCTGGCATGTATTTCTTCCTGGCTCTAGTCATGCAGAAAAATTTTAAACATGAGAAATTGGACAATTCTAATGTGGTGTAAAATCTACTTACGCATTGTATTTCTTTTGATATTCTTTACCAATACTACGTACGTTGTTAAAATTAAAAGAAAATGTTAGCTTTTATGCCCTGATGCATTTACGTGATATACATAGCTGCCAAACATTTTATTAACATTGCAAAAAGGAAGTTTGAAAAATAAAAGAAATGTTACAGACAGGGTTGATTTTGGGCAGAGGAGACGGTGACAACTTTTAATAGTAATCACCACTTATATGTCACCAATTATAAGAGTATTTACTAACAGCAATTGGTTTCCTCACACCCTTGTGAGTCAGTTATTTTGTTCTTCTTACAGAGGAGTAAACTGAGGCATGAGTTGAAGTGATTTTTTTTTTCCCAAGGGTTTTGGAAAGTCATATAAGTAGAATCAGACAAAAGCATTCAGATACTCAATTCCCATGTCAAAATATGAAATTTCATAGGTCATATGATTTCCCTATTGATCTCTTCTGAGTAAATTGAAGATGGGTGTCTGTGAATTTCTTCACTCCTCCCTGGCTCCATCCAGATCCTCCCACCTGCTCCCTGCACACAAATGCTAGACAAATGGAACAGGAATACTTGGCATTAGAAGTTGAAGGTTCATTGAAAGGATTACCTCCTTTTGAGATATCAGTTGCCAAAACTGATCCCTCAGCCAGGCAGGTCATGTAAGAATAGTGATGTGGCCTGAAGGAGGAATAAAGAATTACACGATATAGAAGTGGATGTCCTTCTTCCTCAATGACTGGTTACATTCTCATTCAGCCTTACATACGGAAGGGGCCTGTTCTTGCTAGTAGTGGTCTTGGGAGGTCTATTTAATTTTTAGAGTTTCTAAAACTTAAAATTTCTAAACCACAAGACCCTAGGGAAAATAAAATTGCTCTGATGCTGAAATAGTGTTCCTGTCTGTTCAAGAGTAAGCTCAAGCTAACCACCTAATTTTCACAAGTAGCCCAGATTTGAAATGGCACTTAACAGGATCACAACTTCAAGACTCACTCTGGTATAGAACAGGCTGTCTTGCCTAGCTCAGACCAATATCCTTAAGTCTTTTTTGGGGATAGATTGTTGGTGGTGGTGATGGAGAAAGGAATCCAAAAATAAAAAGCTAGTTATTCCATGTCTTCATGTGAGAGATTTTAGAGTTTTAATGTATTTAGTAACTTTGTTCCTTGGTCAAGTTGGAATCATTGGAAGAGGAAATTTTTCCAGATTTCAAAAAATCTCTTCCTAGTAATAGACAATTTCTTTCTCCTTCACTTTTGGCTAATGAGCCACCTTGTACCACTCAAGGCTTTTCCTCATTCAGCAATGGACTGTAATATACTAGTTGTAAACCTCTGTTGGGTCACTGACTTCACTGAAAATGTAATGACACCCGTGAACCCCCAGAATAATGTGTACATCTACACACATATGATTTTGCCTACAATCTTAGGTCCCTTCCATGGACCTTCTAACAATTAAATCCCAAAACAAATGAACAAAAGCAAATAACAACAACAAAGAAACTTCCTACTCTAATAAGTTCACAGAAAATATGTTAACTATTCTGAGGAAAAAACCGTAATCACTATTACTCCTTTCGTTGAGGATTGGATTTTAAATTAATTGAATTTTAAAAATAGTAACAGATGGTTCTCATGTTATTAGATGTTAAATTCATAAAAATTATGAGCCACACCTTTTGGTTTGTTCCGTGTGGTACCTCCAGAGCCACCACATAATACAGAGCATTCTGTACACTGCACAACTAACTACAGGACCATCATGCACACCTTGCAGTCGTGCTGTGATTGAAACCCTCATAGTCAGGCAATGTAGCAGCTCTCATCAATGCTTAATACTCTGAATACTGAATGGGTTAATAAACCGAAATGGAACTACCCAACAGCACATCAGTTGTAGCAAAATGCTATTTCGGTCATTAGCCATTAAGTCTGCTCTGGCTATAATTATTCTCTTTCTTCTTAATGTTTGATGACTTTCTTCTTAATGTTTATCTTGGTGTGTTAAAAATATATAGTACATGTCTAAATAGCCATTAGAACTTAAAGAATATCACTATTTAACATAAACTTTTCTTCCTTACTATGCTTTATGCTAATAAGTGTCTCATACACTGCCTTTCAATAATTTGTGACCACCTTAGAGCCCTGCTTTGTGAAATGTCTGATTATCTGCATATCTGTCTATTAATTTGTTTATCTGTCCACCTATCTATAGAAATTTTAAACAGTGTAATAACTTTAAGAACAGTGACACTAATATAGTATTAGATTAAAAGAATGTTACTTTATATGGGCGTAAATGTAATTTAGAGGCACTTAAAGGAAGCTCTATACTTAGCATGATTCTTGGCCTGTGAAGACAGGTTGATCCCACTCATTTTGGGATTGCTAATTTGCTGTTAATTAGGAAGATTGATTCTGTTCTGTGATGCATAGGCCCAACCCCAAATGCATTTTTCCGGTTTCTGGAGCGCGTACCTAGTTGTCATTGTCATTGCAAATGTGTAAGTGAATGTCATAGGACCTCACAAAATAGAAGTGCTGTCGGGCTTCTAGAAAGCAAGTATCAACACATTTCTGATTTCGTTTTAATATTATAAAACTCATGCTGCTATTATTTTAAATAAACTGCTTTATTCCATTAGATATTTTAAAAACTGCAACATGAAAGCTGTGCTCTGATTTGAATTTCTAGTGAAAGGAATGCTTTTGTAGCAAACATTCTTTATTTTTTTTAAGTGCCGGTCTCAGACACAATGCACCCATCGAGGCTGTGCTGTTGTGTTCAAAACAGCATTTATTTTTCAGTAGTGAACTATTTGTTTATTTTCCCTGTGATATATTGAGCTTGCTGCACTAAGGCTTTTTTTCTACTCTCTTCTCTTGGCTGATGACAAATTTTAATCATTTGACTGTCCTTTACAACAATTACTTTAACTAAGATGAGTTACATTCCCTTTATTGGAATAGAGTCAGGGAATCTATCAAAACTAGTCAAAGGAAAATTCCTAGAAATGTTTTTAAACATAATCATTAAGAATTGGCTCAACCAATACAGAAAAAAATATGAGTATTTGGGAGTGTGAAGAAAACCACTTACTCACTGCAGTTTTGATGTGCCTGCCATTGCCAGTGGGTAACAGGCAACTTTGAACCACATAATTTTAGTTCATAGTGATAGAAACTGGATAATGAAAACAATATTAAACCCACAAGGAAGGATCTAATTTCACTTACATACTTCACATGCTCTGCTATGTTACAAATAAACAAACCCATGCTTGCACTAATAGAAAGGTATACAAATGTATGATAAACATCCATGAACACTATGTAAACATTTACATGTGAAGTCAGTTGCATAATCTGATTACTCTTATATCTTTATTCTTTAACAACCCCAATATTTTGAAAATCTTTCATAATTTCTTTGTGACTCTAGAAACAAGTTGAAAATTATTTTAGTGGGCTCCTTTTAAATGTGCTAAATATAGCCTCTAAAACAAACAGAACACAACATATAAAACCTAGACACCGAGGGCATAAGAATGGGAACTGAGTGATAATGCATAAAATGAGGGTCTTTAAACATATGTGTTTGCATCTTGTTGGCTTCGCTTTCAGCCTTACATGGTTAACAGAAGAGCCTTTGGTCATGGCTTTCCGCATGATTTTGTTATCCTTGCTGGCCTCGGTGACATCACCTGGCATCAGTGGGAGTTCTTTGGTACTTTGATAGTTCCGTTTTATTTCTGTATAGCTCTAAATGTTCCATATAACAATTCCTCGTGCAATCAGCTCTACTTATCTCTGTGGTATATTGTCTGTAGATAAATTTTAATCCTCAACTGGCTTCTTCCTTCCAGCCAGTAATCTGTTGAATTGTCTCCTCTATCATCAATTTGGGTATGTTTAGTAAATCCAAACTTATTCAATTAGTAAAATTGAATAAAATATGTCAACAAACATTTATCGAGCACTTACTATTGTCTAAGTATCTTTCATGGTACCAGGCACTGTGCTAGGCATGATGTATTCCAACAGTGGGATAAAACAGATCCTCTGCCTCATAGAGTTTTCAGTTCAGAATCAAATGTAAATGACAAAGGTATGAAATCATGACATCTATTTTTCCAAAGTTGCAGTATATTTTCCTTGAAGTTCAATGTTATGCATAGAGTCCTAGCCATACCCACAAAGCCTACACAAAACCATGTTCTGAATTTCATCAGAAACATATTTCCCCCCTGTAGTTGGAGGGAGAAAAGAAAATGAAGAAAGTTAAATGCACTAGGAAGCTTGTGCTCCTTCTCCCACAGGTCAGAGCAGACTGCCATAGCCAGAGCTTGTATTTCTTGCCTTTTGGAAGAGGGCTCTCTCTGCCTCTGTCCTTTCCTGGTTAGTCAATTCCCTCTCCCAAACCCACTGATTCACTGCAATGAAATTCGCTGTTGAAAAGAATGACACATGTAAGTAAATTGTCTTTGAGAGGTTTCTGTATCTGTTTTCTTACATTGGTATGAATATTTGGGTAGTTTGTTGGATAATTAATATTTATAGTGCTAGGTGCTAGAGAGAGATTGGCAAACCAAACAGACATCATCCCTGGCCTCAGGGAGTTTCCAATCTACAGAGGAAGACAGACATCATTAAACTAATTATTATTTGTTTTTATTTTTAATGTTTGTAATGGTCAGTTGGACATGAGCTGTGAATTATTATTATTTTTTGATCTTCCTTTATAAGTAACGCCACTCTTAAGAGCTCATCAGGGTTAATGGTGCAGTCCTTGGCCATGTAGAATGGAGTGGGCCCACAGTGGAAATGGAAAAATAGAAGATGCCATTTTGACTAGTTCTGACTAAGCCAAGAATGACAATACTGACCGTGTTGAAATTATACCTTTCTTTAAAAAGTATCTAAGTACTTCGTGTATATTATCTAACTGCTTCTCAGAAGAGTCTTCTCAGATAAGGGATATATCTTTTTTAAATCTTCATTTATATAAAAGGTTAGATAACAGAAGGTACATAACCTGCTTGACATTATCTGTAAGGATCCAGGGTATCATGTTGGTTCATGGACACGCATAGGTAATAATTGGTAGTTTTTCTCATAAATTGCTTCTCATAGAGGGACAGTGAGGTACAATAGAAAGGGCAGATTTTGGAACAAGAAGAATATGAGTTTGCAACTGGTCTCATTAACTATCTGTTTGAAACTGAATTTGGAACCTCAGTTTCCCCATCTGTCAAATTGTAATAATACTTTTGATTCAGAATATTGTCGTGAGAACTATAACACTTGGTAGGAGTCCCAAAAAGTAACTCTCGTTACTATTGTTGTTGTTTTCATTGTTGTTGTATCACATTTTCTATTCTCTTTCTGTTCCTGGAAAAACCATGTACATTTTTCTGCCTATGGTAGGAGATTAATAAATATTATTAATTAACAGATATCGTAGAGACTGAATCTCAGCAGTTTCCAACACCCTTTCTGCAAATAGCTGCTCACATTGTTATATATGATTTTTATTTTTCATGAGGTTTTTAGTGCTTTTGATGGTGGAATATTTTACAGAAGAATTTGCAAAATAAGATGAAATGTCTCTGAAAATTCAAGTACTTCATGGCTTCTGAATTCCCACATCTGAGGGTGGTTAGTGTCATGGCAAAATGGTCATGAAATTCAGAAATTCTGGCTAGCTCTATATATTTTTTTTCAGCAGTATTTTAAAAAAATTCTCTAAGCCTCTGTTCATCTGTGTAACTTATCAAACATTTAAAATTAAGTACCTCAGATTTATAATGTATACCGCTGAGATACAAACAGCTGACAGGATCTATTGTAGGCTTCAAAATATAGAGAAAATGACTTATTACAGACATCCTAACACATTTAAAGAAGAGAACAGGTATTATTTTCAGAGATTAAGTTAATGTTACATTCATGAAGGTCTCCTGGTCACTTCCTCTGTTTCAAATTGTTTCTTATATTAAAATATGTTGGGCATGTCTCTTTATCCCTGCCACTCTCATGTCTGTTAAAGATATTTTAAAAAAGAAGAAGATGAAGGAGGAGAAGGAGGAGGAGGAGGAGGCGGAGTAGGAGGAGGAGGAGGAGGAAGGAAGGAAGGAAGGAAGGCAGGAAGGAAGGAAGGAAGGAAGAAGAGAAGGGAAGGGGAAGGGAGGGGAGGGGAGGGACGGGGAAGGGAGAAGAGAAGAGAAGAGAACAAGAGAAGAGAAGAGAAGAGAAAAGAAAAAAGAAAAGAAGAGAAAAGAAAAGAAAAAAGAAAAGAAAGAAAGCAAAAAGGTGATGTTAACATCTAGATGCCGTGGGAGAGGCAACACATCTAATGAACTCACACTGGGTTCTTGAAATGGTAGATGATAAACATTTCTTTTCCGAGGTTAATAAGGTCTGAAGATTAGAATAAATGATGTATAGATATTATTTTATGATCATCTAATTTGCGTATAGTTTCTTTTTTCCTTTCACCTTGTTTCCCAGAGCCTTCAATTCCTTTTTTTTTTTTTTTTTTTTTTTTTGCTTCTGCCCATTCTTACCTTCTTTCCAGGTCCTCAACTGGCTTCCTCTGAGCCTCACTGTTGAAACAGTTCACTTGCTCCTTCGTGCCGCTTATTTCTGTATCCCTGGTTTATATACTCCCCACATCAGGGCCCCTCTTACCCCATCAGGCCCGCTCTTATCTTCAGGGGAGTCAGCCTCTTGGCAGGACTGACAGGCCTTGCAAATCTTTTGGCTTCTGTAATAAAATCTCCAGTTCCTGAGATTTATGAGGTCAGATGCATGTAGAAGAGGAAACACCTACAGTTCACGGAATTGTAAAGAATGCCAAGCGCATAGACAGGAGGAAAAGATGCCCAAATTTTCCACAGTTCAGTTTTTTGCCAACATGGTTCGTGTTTTCTTTAATTTATCATCCAGGTATCACAGGTATTCAAATGGCCAATTCAGATGCTTTTTGGAGCTCTTGAAATATCAGTTTATATAATTAATAGAAATGTACCAGCAGGTGACTGTACTGTGATTATAAAGTACAGTTCTGGCTGTTGGGTGTATTGAATACTTTTAAATGAAATATGTGGAGTGTGTGTACGCATGCAATGTGTTTAAATGAATGCAGCCTTTCCAATCAGCCAGAAAGAGAGAAAGGATGTAAATTGCAAGCATGTGTTGTTCAAAATGCAAAAGTAGGAAAGCAATATTGATCTGTGCTGTGGATGTTTATTTACATCAGTGGCACAGTGTTAAGATGTCTGGCCATAATTATCAGGACCTGCCCACCTGTCAAACCGCAATTGGGTTATTTCCCCATTGTCTTGCAGCAGTAAATCTTCAGGTCTGGATGGGCATTAGACAAATGGAAAAGGCTACTTTCCCAGAACATGTAATTCATTATGGAAACCAGGTGCCTGCTGAAGATTTTTGCTTTAATGCAGACATATTTTATTATTCATAAAATATTAATGTGAGTAGTCACTACCAGAGTTGTGTGGGTTGTTTTCATGTAAAATTTTCAGTTTTAATATGAGAAGAGAAATTGTAAAGATTCTCCAAAGCTGGCTTTTTGAAAAGGTAAAACCATTCCATAAATAGTTTCATTCCCTTGCTTTCCCAAAATAGGTTCAAAAGACCCTGGCTCCCACTTACGTAATGTGTGAAAATAAGTCTGCTTTAATGTTGTATGCAGTGGATGTTTCGTCCAGGGACAACCTTGCAGTAGGGACAGAGTGACCTTTCCAGAAAAAAAATATGAAATGAAATATTCTTTCATTTTCCAGAAATATGCATGCAAGTAAAAATTTGACAGCCTGGAAGAACATAAGCAAATATATCTTTTTATTTGAAGATAAAAAGAAGCAGGGCTGGATAGGAAAGGGAAAAAACCTGTGAAAAAACGGATGATGCAGTTTTTACGAATAAGCAGCTTAATGTATCTTGGCACCCACAGTAAGCCTTGTAGGAGCTCAAAGTGCCTCAGGCAATCTGTGAGCAGAATAGCAATTTTATTACTTTGTCATTAAACCAATTTCACAGCAGTATTGTTTGTTAATGAGCAGCGGCAAACGAGCGAAGATGTCACACACTGGAATAGCAGAGAGATTTGTGACCCAAGCTCACAGCACTAAGATGGAAAGACCACGGCTATAAAAAAGGAAATACTTTGGGATGAAATGCAAAGTCTATACAGCAGAGCTTGTGTTTATGAGCTACCATTTTGCTAAGAGCTGTGAGAGAAATAAAGGTCTGGAAATATGCAGTTAAAACAGGGCCTATAAAATTAAAACCAAATTAAAGTATAGCAGAGGATTACTGCACAGACTGTACTCGACAAAATATATTTTAAGTGATGAGGTGAAATCTAAATCAGTTTTGTTTGAATTTGGTTGGTATTTATGAAATTCAATAAAAAATGAAAAAATATCCAAACAAAGCAGCTGCCTCACCCTTCTGTGGTCTCTGAGCTATAAACATGCATCATTTTGAGGAAATTCAACTTGCCAATCCTTAAATAATTAGCAACTTCTTGATTCACATGGTGTACCCCTCTATCTTCACAAAAGGCTTCTCTGTTACTTTATCTATTCCTAAGGATATTGCACATGTATAATAAACACTCAGGCGGAGCCTAATCTGCCTCAAACCCATGAATCAAGTGCACCTAGCAGAGGCTGGAAGTGAGCTCATCATTTGATGAGATTTGCTTTCATTCCTCTTTTTTTTGCATTCCTTTTCATTTTGTCTTTTTTTCTTTTCCCCTTATTTCTTCCTTTTCTTTCTTTCCTCCTCCCTCTCCTCTCCTCTTTTTCCTCCTCCTCCTCATTTTTTTTTTTTTTTGAGCTAAGGCTGGTCTTACAAAGAACTTGGGGAACAGCTTTGAGTTATAGGAGAATCAGTACCAGACAGGCACGTTCCTGTATCCCAGCAAGGTATCCCCAGGTGAGTGCTAGAGGGCCTATTTTGACATGTCCATGCAGAGAAAAAAGTTCCTGCCACTCGTTCTAGGGTCAGACTCATCACCTCCAGAAAGAGAGTAGGTAGAGTTAAGGCAGGAGCCTGGTGAGGAGATGATCAACCCAGACTGTATCTCCATGTGCAAAGATTTTTTTTTTAAATACTCTGCTTGTCAGATATGTTCCCAAACCACCCTACTTCTTTGTCAGGAAAGCTCATCCATTTGGGGGTGGGACAATTCAATTCATCGTGCCTTATTGCTTAAATATCCAGAACTGTGCAGGTGCTTCTTCTTTATATTTAGTCCCTACAGCTCTACAACAAGTCATGGTCAAGTTTGATACACTGGACGGATT
This sequence comes from Cynopterus sphinx, assembly GCA_030015415.1. Classification (NCBI taxonomy): domain Eukaryota; kingdom Metazoa; phylum Chordata; class Mammalia; order Chiroptera; family Pteropodidae; genus Cynopterus; species Cynopterus sphinx. The sequence continues at coordinate 83,933,209 of CM057384.1, read as the reverse complement.
AAGGTTATGACATATCTATGTAATTAACGACAGTAACCTCTGGGACCACATCCCAGTTCTCTCTCACTGACCCGCCTTTGTAATTCAGGTTGGTTAGAGAAGTTGATTTTCATATTTTTCTCTTATGATCCCCAGCTAAGATTATTAAGGTGTTTATTAATTTTCCAATTTAGTTTGTTTTTATCATTTTCTTTGCTTTTCCACCAATTTTTTAAAGAAATATTTGGACTGATTTGGTGAGAAGGAACACTGCAGGAAACGCTCATGGCCGTGATATAGGCAGTGTGCACAGTGGCGGGAGCTCAGCTTTAAGACTGTTTTCTGCCTGACAGGGCAGGACCCCCAGACAAATCACTGGCTGGCTCCGTGGTAGTTGGCAGCCGTTCAAGACTGGTCTTGTGCCAGGAGTATTACTAGATAGCCAGACAGATCAATTCACTTTTACATTCCCGCCATTATTTATAGCCCCACTGTATATCTACTCTTGCTTATGAAGTAATGATTAGCAAATACAGTACACATAAAACATGGGCATTTGTTCTGGAAAGGGCTTTCTCCTGCTGATATTGCAGATAGTTTTACAGGTCACAGAACCTTAAAAAGGATTTAAAGGGCATATCTTGTGTAGCATTTGTTCTTTTGAAAATGATGCTTCTTTCCCATTTTCGAGTAATTGAAGAGGATAGAAAGGTTTTCTCATTGCTTATGTTTCATTAAATTCTCTGCAGTCCCTTTTCCCTCAGATGTTTTAGCCAAACCTGTAGAGAGGGAGGTTACATGGCCTGGCTTGCTATTTTGCTATTTAAAATGACTATTTTGTGCTGCCCTTTTAAGTGTGTCAAGGTGAACAAAACCAGTGCTTCTAGTGTTTATGGCAGCAAATTTGGGATAAATTTTTTTTATGTGCCAGAGGAAACTGACAGGACTCAGCAAAAAAGACTTTGGCTCTCAGTTTGTTTGTTTGTGTTTTCTTCTTACTCTTTATATATATCCTCATTCTCTCTCTCTCTCGAGAGAGAGAGAGAACATGATCTATATCAAAGATGCTTCTTGGTCATACTAAAGAATCTCAGCTAGTAGTGATCTACCAGATCTACCAGTTTCTGTGAGGATTAGTACTGTATTAATGCATTTTCAGAGGTGTTAATACAGTTCAGAGTTAATGCTTTGGAGAACATCACACAAATTGAATCACAAGGAGTGGAGGGAGCTTGACTTTTCCTGAAGGATGTACAGTGGTCATAATGTAGCTAGTTAGAAACCTGCATTCTGTAAGCCTGATATCAAACCCACACGTTGATTGAGTCATGTTTTCCGAGCAGAATGATCATGGATGGCAAAAGAAAAAAAAAAAAAAAAACATTAGAACAGAAAGAATAAGGGAAAGTAGGCCAGCGTCAAGCTTTTTGGCAAACTGCTGTACTTTCATTGCTTCTTACTCAGTTTATTGTATAACAGCCTTAATTCAGGTGACATTACAAGTACCTTGTGTGCCCTCCAGCAACTGAACGCATTTTGTATTGTACGTACAGCTTGTTTTCCACCTACTGCTGCAGACAGAATTGTGACATATTATTGGTAAGAGGACTTACAACTCATGAGAATAAATATTGTTCGGGGTAAGATATTTTGTTGTTTATTTCTTAGGGGACTCTCATATTTTCAGATTTTATTATAGCCTCGTATTTCAGGAGACTTTTATTTGTTTGTTTGTTTGTTTGTTTATATTATAGTGACATCGGTTAATGAAATCCAGTAAGTTTCAAGTGTATAATTCAACAATAAGGCGTATATATATATTGCATTCACCACCCATAGTTAGATTTCTGTCACCACATATTTGACCTCTTTTGCCCCATCGACCTCCACCCTGCCCTCCTCCTCACCCCCTGGTAACCAGTATTCTATCGTCCCTGTCCATGAGTTTCTCTTTGTTTGTCCTGTTTGTTTGTTGCTTTTATGTTTATATCTGACTTTCTTCTAAATAATTTAAAACACTATATAGAAAGTTGCACTATGTCCATTACAAAGATGAAACTGAGGTTTCCAAAAGGACTTAAGCACAATTTCATACAGAATATTGAGAGGGAAAAAAAAAAAAAAAAACATTAGTGAGACTATACTCCTCTGGAATTTTATATTGAGACTATACTCCTAAGATTTTTTGTTTGTTTCTGCCTTTTTAAATTAACTCCCATAAAACTTGACATACAAAAAAATAAGAAGGGATCTCAGGAGTTATAATGTAGAATGAGGTAGGGAAAAATAAAAGCTTTGATTCCATAATGAAATACCTCTTTACCATGTTGCCTTATATTTTACAGCTTTTTACAGTTTGAGAGGCACTTTTGTATGTGCCGTCTCATTTGATGCTCAGCCCTGTGAAGTAAACAAATTTAAGTTATTATTCTCTTTTTACAAATTAGGAATTTCATGCTTTTAAGATTTGGTGACTTATTCACCATTGCAAAGCTCTTAAGTGTCAGGCTAGGGCCAGACTTTTATAGTCTGACTCTGAACCCAACGTTCTTTAAGATAATGGAGGCAAAATTAACCAACAAAAATGATGTTCCTCAGCCAAAATGTTATTTAAGCATATTCATTTCCATATCAGTCTGCATCAGAGATCATGAGACTGTTTGGATAGTCTGAGAATGCCTGTTCCTGACCTTTGAGTGTGAGATTTCCCACAACTAAGCCCTCACTCTTAAGGGCAAAGGAAGTCAATTTTTAATTCTTATTTTGCTTTATTTGGTTTCTCTACATAAGCTGCTTTTCTCTCTGCTTTCCAATCAGCACTTGAGTCTTTGCTTTTTATTGTGCTAGTGCTGACTGTTTTAAATGTACTCTGCTTGGCAGGACCACTCAAGTTTCATTTTTTTCAATGATTGCTAGGAGGTCACTGGTATATGAGTCTCCACATTATTTTATGTATGGAGTTATTGCTATGTGGTGCTGAAACATGAGCTATGGAAACAACCCAAATGATGGAGACATGCTTTGGGTGGACCACGTTCTTTGTCACTTCAGTCAAGAGTAGAAAAAGACAATAAAGCAAAAGCAACTTTGAACTCCATAAGTTAACATAAGAGACTAAGAGCCTTGTTTATGTTTTTTGTTGAAAATGATATGAAGATCAATTCCTTGAAATGATTCCAAACCATATAAAATAGCATATAGTATTAGGAAAACTGAGTCTGGGGGATAGTTAATGACTTATAAAATAAGCTGAGTGACTGTCTCTTGAACAGAACATATGTTTACACTTCATGTTCTACTGGAACTGATTGTTTCTCTTTTTATTTTTCATACTTTTGACCCCATAATTGATGTAATCCATGGGACTACATAGAGTTCTTTGAGTTAATCCTACATGTTTCACAGGCACTGTGAGACAGTTTTTCTTGGTGATACCTATCACTAGGGCAAACATCTGATTAAAAATTTATCAGATGTTTAGGTGGTTTGGCAGCTTTATTCTACAGGGATGCATCATTCTAGAGAACTTTATATATCATTTTTGATTAACAAATAGAAAATTGACTATATTTATTTGGCTCTTCAGGGTTGAAACTGAACAGGGTTTCTTTTTTCTTTTTCTTTTTTTCGTGACCCTTCTAAGCTTTTGGGACATATTTTAACCAGCAGAAGACAGGATCTTCTGCTACATTCTAGCCTTGAGTATTGAGTAATTTTGAACCTCCAGCTGTATATGTCTGATTGGTCAGTTTCATTCTAGATAAACGATGTAAAACAACATGATTTCACATGATTTCTGCAGAAGCTTCCTTTTAAAAAATGAATTAAGGTCTTAAAATGAAATTTCTGAATCATTTTATGCTCATAACATGGGTGTTTCTGAGAATGTTCTCCTTATAAATTAGGTCAAGATTGTATTTCTACTTTCTTCATTTAGCAAAAATGAATAAGAGATTATCATTTGCCAAAAGCCAGCAGGGAGGTCTTTTTTTCCATATTTAGGATTCATATTTAGGACAACTATCCCACAAGTGCTCAAATTAAAGGATTTTTAGCAGACCTATTTTTATTAATCTGCAAAATAAGTTCTACTTTACTCTCACCCTCACCTTTCTAAGTTTTCTGAGAATTAAAAAAAGATGTTTACTGAGGAGAGGTATAGGTTGCTAAGTTTTTCAGGAACTTTAATTTAGAGCCCTTATTTCTCCTTCTTTTTCTTACTCCAGTACTAATACCCGTGTTCCAAACACTAGATAGTTTAGTTTCCATTTTCTTGACTTCAAGGAACAATGACTAGGATAAGTATGTTGCTCTTAGATAACTAAATATTTAGATGAATAATTTGTGAGCTCTGAACAAAGGCCCACATGTTTCATTTATGCCTATCAATGCCAGTGTAGGGAGACAAACATAACACCCTGAAAGATAAAATCAACAAAATAGCTGAAAATTCAAGTTGTCTCACTCATTATTTACTTTTTTCCAATGATATTCCAACGATAGTTCATTGTAGATAAAATAATTACTCAATGCAAGTTTATAACACAAGTAAGCTTTGAAGCTCATCCTCCAATATTTAAGTGATACTAGAAATGAGCACAATGATTGGGCCACTGTATACATAACCTAGAAAGTAATTAGAATTCTTTTGGTAATATTGGGAATTTTTCTATTATTCTTTCTAAGAGTTAAAAAGAAAGTACATTGTAAATTTATTGTATTTCAGATATCTCAACTATATGACTAAATATTTAATCTTTACAATAAATACATCATCTTCTTTTCACAGATGAGAAATGGTGAATCAGAGAGGTCATATAGCTAAGAAATTGCAGACCAGGGTTCAAATTTATCTCTTAACTTGAATCCAGTACCTTGTCTACTAAACATAATAGCTAGAAGTACTTGCTCTGTCTGTGCATTTGATTTTCTCTACCTGATATGTTCTGTCACCTTCTATCCTTCCCATTTCCACCTATCAGAATCTTTCGAGGAGGAGTCCAAAGGCTACCTACCTCTTTCCTTGTCACTCATGTCCATCCTCTCTGCACACCCATGATCACTCTACTGACATTGAGACCCTTTTATCTGGTAGTATGGTCATCTCTTTATTGCAAAACTTCAAGCTTTTCAAGAGCAAGACTGAATCTTGTTCATCTGTGTATGCCTTGCAGTGTTTGGAAGATTGTAAATGTTGGAAATTTATTATAGAATGATTTAAATATTTTTTCTTATAATCCTCAGATGATATTCTGATGCCTTTATAGTACAAATTGGCCTTTACATTTCATCTTCAGGGCAACTCTTTGAAGTAGGTTATATAATTTATTCTCATTTTACAGCTGAGGCTGTGAAGACACAGAAAGGTTAAAAATCTTGTCCAAAACCACACAGTAAATGATATAGCTGGGGTTCAAACCCAGGTTTCTAAAACTCATGCTCTTTCCATTAAGTTATGCTGTTTTTTCTTGCCACATAAAACTTAACAGATGTATGGATAGGTGTAGGTCTTGTTTCTCCAATTAAATCAGGAGATCCTTAGGACACAAAGTTAATCCCAAATTGAGTGCTTTTTTTCACTTGGCAAATGTGGCTTCTCAAACAAATTCTTCTTTTCTGTGCCTCCCTATATGACCTTCAGTGCAATGCCAAGTAGGGGGCAGATGCTGAATAAGTATTTGTTCAAGGGGATCAAGAATTTTATGTTTTAGAATTTCCCCAAGTAATCAAAGACAATTAATAAGAGAAAGAAAGTGGAACAGGAAAATCAGGAGACTGTTTGAAGGGGGAATGTGCCATGTAGATAACAGGACTATGATTCATTGTAGGTGTTGTAGAGATGAGACAGGCAAGGAGAGGCTTCTGTTCTGAAACTCTCCCCTGTGTGTAAAGAAATCCTAGTCATGCAAATAGCATGAGTTTCTCACCACTGTGTTAATATTCTGCAAGTGTCCTCTTGCTTCCTTATTGCATTGACCCAAAACTCTTTGAGGTTATGTTCAGTGTGATGATGAGTTGGTGGCCCCTGGTGATGTTTTACCCAGGTGTTTTCCCTAGAGTATGGTTGAAGATAAAAATCTGTTAAGGATTTCTTTTGTGGAAAAATTTAAGAAGCCTGAATTTTTAAGATGCAGTTGTGTTCTGAATTTGGGTATCCTGATAGTCTGCAAAAACAAAGATAATTCAAATTTTAAAAGCGTAACTCTCATATAACCCTGCAGAACTGATGAATGAGAAAATTAGCTAGACCTGCTGAATCAGGTTCAGAGTGAAGCTTATATTAATTTGATTGTTTCTCCACCAGTCAGACCACATTCCCATTCCCACTTCCCTTGATTTTAAATATTTTGAAAATACTAAGCATATAATATTATATCTGCTTTTCGTATTCTTTATTCGCTTTAGAACCTATTGGCTTATGAATTTAGATAAGTGAAAAGTTCTGATCTAGAAATCAAGTAATTTCCAAGGCTCTATTTTATATATTTGGTCCCAAATTATGCTCCCTTTTCCTGCCTGACTGGGAAATATCAGATAAAGAGTCTCTTAGAACTAAGCAAGCTTGTGATCAGAGTGTGATCAAGATGTTCCCTGGTTTCTAAGAGACGTTTCAGCGAGTGGTAGGCCTCTCTTAAGACAATAAGAGTGACCCCAAATATTCCTAATTTCCTAGCTCCTTACTGTGTGTGGGGGTGGGGTGGGGTGGAGGGAGAGCTAATGTACAGATGGATCCTCCCTCCAAAGAACTCAAAAATTTCTCCACCTGTTTCACCAGCCTTCTTTTTCCCTTCTCTGATTGAATAACACTACCTTTCTCATACATAGAATGGCTTCTTTCTCCTAACTCAGTTCCTATTGCCTTAGCCATCTATTTGCCATTCTGCAACTTTCACCCATTTTTTTTTTTTTAAATAAAGGTTTAGTCATAGTGCATATGCAAGGTTGACAAGTGCTAACGCCACCAAGGGTAGGCTGTCTCCAGTGGTCACGGAGAGGAAGTGCCCATCTTTTCAAATCTAAAGTTTGGTTTCTGCTTTTTTCCCAGCTCCTGTTTTTATGTTACCTTCTTCATTAGTTTGCTAGGGCTGCCATAATAAAACACCACAGACTGGGTAGGTTAAACAATAGAAATTTATTTTCTAACAGTTCTGGAGCCTGGAAGTCTAAGATTCAAGGTGTCAGCAGGTTCAGTTTCTTCAGAGGCCTCTCCCCTTGGATTGTCCATGGCTACCTTCTCTATGTGTCCTCACATTATTTTTCTTCTGTGCACAACAAACTGTACACCCCTGGTTCTTCTTCCTCTTCTTATAAGGACACCAGATATATTGGATTAGGGTTCCAATTTAGTGGCTTCTTTTTAACTGACCTCTTTAAAAACCAAGTGTGGTTATATTATGAGGTACTAGGAATTCAATACGTAAATTTGAGGAGAACACAATTCAGCCTGTAACTTCTTCTTTTTACTATTAGTGTACATCCACCCTGGAAAGGCTGTATCCATTCTATATATCTACATAGAACACATTAAGTCAAAAAGATGTGAATCTTAGTCACACCTTTGCCACTTAATAGCAGTGTAATCATAGGCATGTTATTGGATTTTACTGTTTCAATAAACTGGGAATGCTAATAATATTAGCTGCTTCATAAGGTTTTTGAGAATTAAATAAGATACAACTATACACTCCGTTTAGTGCCTAGCTCAATAAATCTTAATTATAATAATATGAATGAAGGTGCATTACAAAGCCCTCTTAAAAAAGATTTTAATTATAATTAAATTATGTATATTAAATGATACCTTAAATTGTTCTAAAATATAAATTTGCTGGAAGTCTCCAACAGTTTTCACTAAATGTTTTACTTTTCTACACGTCAAAATTTGTTGGAGTGTGCAGTTTAGATAGATGTATGATGATCCAATAGAGTCATGATGACCATCCATGCCAAATTCTGTATAGTACTAATATTAAATATATTTTCATTGCCCTCATGAGCATACCCCTATTTAGAAAATTTGCCCCGATTTTTGGTTTAGCCATGGTTATCATAATAAGTACAGCACAGTCTACCTCTTAATTCAGTGAGCTCCATTTAGTCAAAAGATTAAATCGAGTCCAAGGATTCAAGGACTGTTTGTTTCACTTAAATGAATTGGTGATTCACACTTACTGATCAACCTACTAATACCACCATTCATAAATGGGAATGGGCCAACCCCTGCTGGCGTAATTATCAGAGGGAGGAGGAGTGGGACGGGTGTTGAACAGCTGATGGTTCTTCTCACTTCTGGAGGGGGGCCCTTGAGATGACAGCATATAGGTGGGTAGGGCAATGGTGACACCTCCCCGGGGTCCCTTCAATGCTGGGAATTTACTGAGCCTCAGCTGTCAAAGAACAATAAATTTCCCTTCCAAATATAAAACGTAAATCGGTGTTTCCCAAACACTGAAAGGCAAGAAGAAACTAAATCCCATAATAATGAAAAGAATCCTGTTAATTAAATCAGCAAGGTAGAGAGCTTCCCTCCCAGCACACGGCCCTGCTGAACAGTAGAATACCTTTGAGACTGAAGCTGAAATCCAAGCTTTTTCTAGGTTGCAAGCCAGCATCCTGAGGGAACATTTAGAAGAAAAAAATCCTTAAGCACAGGACAAGTAAACACAACTTTTTTTTTTTAGAAGTTGTACTTGGATTATGTTTATCTAGAAAGGGAAGTTGCAAAACAAATTGTAAACCAGGCTTCAGCATACTTGTGCCAGTCCTTATCAGATCTGCCACCAGTCAAGGGTAAACTTGAAGGCCAGGTCACTGTGAACTAAAACATAATGGCAAGTACATGGGATGCTTAGAGGAAAGAATACAAATATATCATTTCTTCTGATTTGCTTAAAGTTAATTTTTTTTTAGCCACAGCCTGTTTTAACTTATTTGGTTCTTACAGCACTGATTAAATGTTTACTTCACACATCTTTGTCTTTGTCCTACAAAGCTGTTGATATAGATTTGTGGGTTTTTTTAATGCTTGGTTAATTGCCTGGTCTGCTAAGAGAGAGTCTGTTGTTGCGGTTGAGGAAAGCTGGAAAAAATAGAGGTTAAGGTTTCTTACGAATCTGTCACATTTGGGAATTGAGGGCCATGTAATATCACTGCCCTCAAGCCACGGATAGCAACTTCTATTCCCATCAGCGAGAGCCTTCACAAGGGTGAAAGCCACACCCTCTCCAATCCAGTCAGTTTTGGTTTTACTCCCAAATCGAGGCACTTCCACCTATTATCTTCCGACCTTTAAGTAGTTTTTGCCTGCCAAAGGGAGCGCTTTTCGAAAGAACCAGAGTCTATTCACAGAAGCTGAGACTTCCCTTAAGAACTTGCCCATATTTGAAAATACAAAAACTACCCAGCTCTCTTCTAGACCTTAATATTTAACAAATCTTTCACACAATGATTAATTGCATGCTAGTTATTATTGCATCAGTGTCTTTGAAAAATAGGTTATGCATGTCATAGGACGTATTTGAAGTACATCAAAGGTCATTCAGAGTTATATTTGCCTATAGCAAGGATGTGTTTTTAATCTCTGGCACAAGAGTTTTCTTCTTGTCATCTGCTTTCTCCTCATATTACTCTTTAACCTTCGTCCAGTCTATGACCCACACGCACACACTTAGAAAAATCATTTTCAGTAATTTGAAGATGGCTAGTGCAGCTGGGAGGCCAAATAGTATGGTGTAGCTTTGTGTTGATGAGTTGACTTGGGTCCACAACCCTCAGCTCCCACAGCACCACCAAAAGGCTTTGACCTTGGAGGTGTAAGTGGCAAAAGAAGGAAGTAGCCAACATAAGTGGTTCATTCCTAGCTCTAGATGACGAAGAAAAGCTTTAAGAACCCACAGGAGGCCACAATATGATGTCCAGTTCATATGATTCCTGGGCGTGAAGCAAAACAAGACAGTGGGTCCCATCCCAGTCCCAGTGGCTTCCCTCCAATGACCTTATCCATAGCTTGTCCTTAGGCGGATTATGGATCCTGGTCTGATTTTCTTGAAGCACAGTGCATTTTTTTTTTCCTTCTGACCTTTCACAGTAGTATCTGTATGCTTGGGCGGGGTAGTAGGGGAATCTCCTTGTTTTTGTTTTTGTTTTTGTTTGTTTTTTAACTGAGTGTAAGTCAAGGGAGATTTAAAGTCATAAGGTATATTTATGAAAAACAAATGTGTGTATGTATGTATGTGTGTGTGTGTTTCTGTGTGTCAATTCAATGTGCGTGAAGGTTGGCATATTGCAAAAGACAAATTCTGAGGATCTAAAATTATTATTCTTTTATTGTGTCTTTATTTTCTCTCCCTGCAGGAATATGAGGAAATACTTTCTTACCATTTGTTACTTAGAAATGGCTAATAGGTGATATAAAAACTATGCTTCACTGGCATTATTAATGAATATCTTCAGTCACTTATGTATGAATGGCAGATAAAGGACATATTGGATGAGGAATAACTCTTTAAGTAATGATAGTAACTACCTCCCAAAGGCTAGAACCTGTGCTTTTTAGTGGAAAATCTGAAACAAAATATAGATTTCATTCAGGTCCAAATGGGAGTTTGATCAAAAGTTTGCTTTTAATTTCTTAAAATATAAGCTTCTTAACCACATCTATGGGTTAACTTGGAGAAACAACCTAGCTTCCAGCATTTATTGAGCATCTACTCTGAGCAGGCTACCAAGCTAGATACTAGAAACAAAATAGGTCAGAGCTGGATAGTAGCAGTAAACAGTTCACTTGAACGAGATTCCAAAATCGAATATTAGATATAGTATTACAATTTTACCCTAATAATGTTTAAATATACCCTTTGTTTTATCTGTATATTTATATGTAGCATAGCTACAAAGTACCTTTTCACCTTTTATAGACAAGGTTTTGAGTAGTGAACCAGAGGCAGGTGTGAACAGTGGAAACAGGTTGACAGTGGAAAAAAGTTCCATAGAAACTGGCAAGCCCCTCCACAGCCTGGGGACAATTGTGACACACTCCACCATTTTCTGTTCACATTTTGACAGTTTAGCACCTTTTTTTTTTTTTCCAGTAGTGGGATGGGGGTCAAGTCTTCCAGTTAGGAATTTTCAAAGACAAACTTGTAAAAGGAAAAAATAAAGTTTGCATTCCTTTAAATATTTGGTTATGACACATTAAAAGCAAGGCAGGTATGGAGCTTGTTTAATCTCTCACCACGGTGGCAATCACAAATGCTTTGATGTCATCTGGTCGCAAGGCCCCTGAGACTTTTCAAGGAACCAAATTCAGCTGACACTCTGTGGCCTGCCTGTCCCTCGTGGTGTTCAAAAAAGAAAGGAAAAGGTCCCTGCACCTTCTCGTTTCCTTCCTTTATTGTACGGTTTGCTTTGTTTGTTTGATTTTAAAACTGCCATTATGTGAAAGTGTTGCAAGTATAAATAATTGAGAAGATAACTCTGTAGGGAAACCACTTTTGCTGCCTTTGTGCAAAGGCAGCTCATTATGGCTGTGAGCTGCAGCATTCCATAAGAGCAATTATGCAACATCAGGATGTCATGGATATTAACCAAAGGGAGTCGATAAGAGACGAGAAAATAATTTTCTAACTTATTTAATTAAATTTATTTGGTTTTTCAAATAGCTCCTCTAGTATATAATTTACCCGACCACTCCCTGGTTGCTGTGGTCTTTGCAGGACTGTCATTCAGCGTTGGGTTTTTGGCATTCTTCCTCAATTCTGTATGGACCTAAAATGGATTTATGTTGGGGTTTAATTTCCACCCAAGGTGAGGTTACCCATGAAAACCGAACCATAATTTGGTCATGAGGTTCTTCTCTCCCCTGGGGCTTCTATAGCCAGTTAATATATGTTAATACAGCAAAGTGAACAAAAGGTTAAATAAGTGGGTCAGGCTCTGAACAAGGCCTGTACTGCTTACTTCTGCTTAACCGGAAAGAAAAGCCCGTAATGTCGCTTGCCTGACTTTCACCCCCATCATTTTAAGAATTGCTTTGCCAATCCTTCACAGCAAATAGTAATTTTAAGTGGACCAAAACAGAGCTCAGGGTGTTTGCACTCCATGGTAATGATAGAGTAGCTGTGCTCCCTGGAGTCAATAAGCCCAACAATTGAGTCATTTTTGCCTCCTGCGAGTGAATCACTGCTGTTAGCCTGAATGACAGGATTGCTTATAGACCCAGAGCCCTTCACAGGCTGACCTCATCCCGGGACAGCGAGGTTCAGAGGGCAGGCAGGTGGTGTTTAACACAGTTATAAGTAAAAGCTGATTTTGTACTTGTATACACTGTAAACAAGAAAGTAGAATCAGTGGCAGGGTTCTGGGGGCAGAGGATGGAGGAGCATTTGATGTACGTTGATGTACTTTATCCAAAACAGTACTTTATCTTTTCCTTCTCCTTATTTCTTCTTCCCCTTAACATCTTGCCACCCCTGCCACCTCACTCTCTCTCCCTCTCTCTCTCTCTCCCCGCCCACCCCCACTCTCCTCCATACACTTAAGTCCATAAGTCTAACGTCTGTAATAGACATGCTAAAGTTAGATGGCCATAGCCCAATCACAATTCTGATTAATGAAAGATGCAGAGGGTGTTGCGAAAAATAATTATGCTACACATAAGATTAGTCTTCAGTTTCTAAGAGGCATTCTGAAGTGGAAATTTTAAGCTTACATAGCAAAGTACCCAGTGATAGGATTTTAAAAAAATATTTTATTGAGTGAGAAAATGAGAAAAGTAGGAAATGGGAAAGATGAGAGAAAATGACCCAGCCTAAAATCATTCTTTAATGATCATATTCCCTTTGAGACAGGAAAATTCTAATAATCACAGCCAGAACATTTTTGGGGTCAGAGGTCTATGGAATAGTCAGGTTTTATAATAATGGTGGGAGATGGGGTTAAGAACAGGTAAGATATAAAACAAGAGCCCTACAAATGCTTCTCCACATCTGAGTCTGACTTGGGCAAATATGAAGATGGAAATCCTATTTTCAAGTTGATACATGGTTTAAAAATGCAATTAGGTTAAAAAGCAGAATGTTGCTTCATTTTTTCAAATTATCAGAACCCCAGTTCAAAATCTATTTAGTAATTAAAAGTTAGGAAATGATTTGTACCATCATTTTTTCTTAGAGGTTTATAATATGTTTTAGCCCATTAAAGGCTGTGACATAATTTGTAGAAAAGTGTCTTCACTCTGTTCCACTTAATGTTATTTTCCCTGCATTTATTTGACCTACCACCCCTATTTTGTAGAAACACCTCTTGACATCAGTGTCCCTCAGGGCACAATTAGGAAAAAACTTTCTTAAAAATATTTGAGAAAAAAAATATATTTTAAAAAGTTTCTTATTCTTCTTTCCTTTCTGCATCTCACAAATCTTCCTTCTTCACTTTCTACTCATTATTCCTCTGTCCCAGTAAACACACACACACACACACACACACACACACACACACACACACACACACACAACCATAATACTTCATTGTAATAATAAACTATATACACAGTTCCCATTACTCTCAGCTATTCTTTCCTCTCGCATCAATCGGATTTGCCCACCTTCTCCCTAGTGAAGTCTGTCTCTTTCTTCACCCTGGCACCCAAGAATTTCCTGACATCCCTAATGCCAAGATGGATTCAAACCTTTAACCTAATGCCTTTAGTCTGTATCTAGTTGTTTCTGAGTGCAAAAATAACTAACCCAGAGCTAAGAAGCTAGAGTTATTTTTTATTTTATCTCTGCCCCACTTTAGGGAAAATCATTTCATTGAGATTCAGCTATGTTACTTAAAAAATGAGGAAGAGAAAATCCCTATGGGCTCTTTCATTCTCAATTTCACACTATTTCCAAGATGGAGGAATACTGTTTTCATTCACTCATTCAGTTATTCATTCACCAAACATTTTCTTTCGTATGTACTACATGCTGGACACAGTTTCAATAACATAGAATTAAGATATGGTCACTGCTTTTTAAGGCTGTCTCGTGGGGAGCTAGACAAGTAAATTGTGACCATGGTATTGAATAAATAATGTGATGGGCATATTAGCCAGGTGCTACTGACTGAGGAAGTGAGGAACCAGGGAAGTTACCTCAAAGAGTGTTCTCTGATAAGAATTTTGAAGAACTTATTGACCAGATGTCTATAGGAGAAAGGCCTTCCCAGACAGAAATAATAGTATGTTCCTAGTAAGTTAGCGTATTAACTCTATACTTATTTATCACCTTTTGGTTTATTTGTACATTACCTGACTCCAAATTAAGAAGCTATGGCAGTGAAACCAATTTCTAAATTAAATTATTTTTTTGATAGATGATGTTACTTTATCTATACTATAAAAATGGAGATAATTCAAATATGCCAACATTTCTGCTTCTAATAGTTAAGTTAAACCACTTGGAATTTCTAAAGGATGTGAAATGTGAATATGCTGTAAGAATTCTTTCAAATTGTGGTATTATGTACTTGCTTCTTTGTCTATTGGAGAGTTTAGGTATGTGTTGAATGTCAGAATAAAAAGTTGATGTCTATATTTCCCAGCAGATTGTGGGTGGGGAGAACTCCACTAACTAACCTTCTAAAGCTAAAATATTTAAGGACCGAAGCAGATGTGGCATAACTGCTGGTTTGCTAAGTCTCTTGTGATTTTTAAAGATATATTTTATGTGTTTTATGATTACGGAATGATGCTAAAAATTTCGTAGGTAGTAATACCGTTACATTGGAAAGACGGCATATGACATCTCTGGAGAAGATACTGAATGCTAGCTACCTGGCTGTCAAATCAAAGTAAAGATGTTTAATTTGTCATTAAGAAAAGGAAGTCAGGAAAATTTATTCGGAATTTGGTCTTTGGTATTTGAACATCATAAATGTGGGGACATTCAGTCATATGTTCATAAATAGATTTTTTTTGCTTCTTGACATAATTGAAAATATTTTAATAATATTTTTAAAAGATTTTTGGTAGATGTACAGCTGTTATAACTATAGTTTAAAGGGACTTTAGAATTTTTTTTAGATTTTTGATTTTTCTTCTTTGGCACACATACTAGATGCCAATATACACTGGTTAAATGGCATTTGGTTTAAACAAAAAAACTAACATATATGCATATTTATGATATTTTGTTTGCTGGATATTTTTCTTAATATTACTTGACTTTCTGTGTTTTAATCTCCTTTTTTTGTATTTTGGGTTGAAGCCACTCAAAAGCTTAACACCTAGAATTTCTCACTTATGGTTCCCTTTAAAAGTGCTAAAATCTCAGCCTCTCAAGCAAGAGACCAAGCTACAATTTAAAGAAAGCGGTGGTATTGATAAAGGGCCCTAAGAATGTTGCTACAGTCTGCATGTGTCTTCTCTCACATCATTTCTTTTAAACCAGCAGGAGAACTGAAAAACTGGTAAGAGCCTAGCCCATCCAAACACTTCTGGCAAGCCAAGCTGGCCTTCTGAAGTCTCCCCTGCTGCTTTAGAAAAAGGAGCCCCACAGACAAATGAAAGGGCCACGGGGACATTCACATGCATACACCTTCCTTCCAAACATCAAGTGGCTTTAGATTGCTGGTGTTGGAGTGCTTTGGCCTGAGTTGAAGAATAGAGACTTGAGAACCATTTGTTTCCACACCATTTTGGGTGAAGTGCTATATTTTTCACCTTAAAAGCCCATTTAAAAAGAAAAATATGTTTTGAAAAGAGAACACAATTTGGAAGCCATCGCACTTAATGGAGTTCCTTTTAAATGTAACTCTTTGTCCTATCAATTCTCTTCCAAATTAGTTGTCACTACCTAGAGAAACCCCACCCTTGACTGTCTTATGCTATCGCTTAAAAACTTATAGTCTCCTATACCTAATTCTTAAAATTCTAATAAATTCCGTTGTTAAGTACGGAGTGGAACCCAACTTGTGTAGCAATCCACAGTGTGACAAATATGTTATTACCAGAGGCCTCTAATCTAGTCACACAGATTATCTTAGAATTAGAAGAAAAAGCAAACTAGACCTAAGAAAAATAAGGCCATGACCAGAGAGGTTTTTACTGACAATTGACTTAGGCAACCATTAATGGATAGAAGACTTTGTAAAATCTTTGTATGAAGAGGAAGTAATTTTTTGGAAGTTGCCGCATCTCTGGAATATTTGTGCAGTTTTGACAAGATTAGAGGGTTTTGAAGCTAAAGTCACTTCTTGCTAACCTTTTATTCTTCCTTTGTCCTTTACTTTGGGTGGTCTGTATAGCTTCTCAGCCTGAAAGTCCCACCGTCAACTCAAAAGTGTAACATTTGAAAAATTGAATTTACTTCTTACCACAACAAATAGGAATTCCTTCTCAATTTCCAGTTTTCAACAATTGTGTACCATAACATCCCAAACATTAATGCTTAAGTTTAGCCTAATATCTTTTATAATTGCATTTGAATGCCATCTAAGCATAATTCATCAATAATTTTCCAAGCTAAGTGTCACACTTCTTTTTCATATCTACCACCTTCACCTGGGTTCACTTTATTTCCCTCTTCTGCTTGAATAGCTTCCTATCTGCTCAGCTTCTAGCTTCTCATCAATCCATCCTATATATGGCTCTTGGAATACATCTTCCTCAAGCACCATGTTTTATCATTTTCACCATTCAAGAATTTCAGTAATTCAGTTTCTCACTCCACCAGAGTGGGGGAAATGGAGAGATGTTTGTTGAAGGATACAAACTTCCAGTTAGAAGATGAATAAATTCTGAGATCTAATACGCAGCATGGTTAATTATAGTTAATATAAGAATATCTTAAGTTTCTCACCACAAAAAAAGAAAAACTGGTAATTCCATGACATGATGGAGATTTTAGCTAATGCTACAGTGGTAATCATTTTGCAAAACAAATATCAAATCAATACATTTATACCTTAAACTTACACAATGTTATATGTCAGTTATATCTAGATAAAGCTGGGGAAATAAAACACTTCTACCAACTGTTTGTTAACTGTAACTAGGTTTTACAAACCCAAACCAGCAGCCAGTCTGAATTCAGTTTCTTTACTCTCTCTTGCACAAAATGGGCTCTGGTCTGCCTTGGTGCCTTCACACATGCCAATCCCTTATTTCCTTTCTTCCCAGTAACCTATGCTCTTTTAATCTGCTTCAGCTTTCCTCCTCCTAGAGTCTGGTGATTAACCTCCATCTGACTTCTTTAATTGACCCTATCACACTTATTTAGTGCATGTAGACTGTGTTGATTTGTAATTATTATGTATTCTCAAATTGCGATTTTTCATTTGTTTCTGTGGGTGTGCGGAGTAAAAATCTTTAAAGGCATGGACTGCATTTTTAAACATATATTAAACATAGATATAAAGAGAGTCATATAATTATATATTTATGTGTTATATATAATTGTTATTATATATGACCTTGTCAAGTTTTTGTCACTAAACTTGTCTTCTGTTGAGTATAGAAGGTGGAACTTATCAATGTGTGACACATGTACAGATTACTATGGATCTTAAAAATTATTTATTCTAATTGTTTTAGGACTGAAAAGGATGAATATAGGCCTTACATAAGCACTGCTTCTCTACACCTTTTCTCCCCCGTCCCAAACCCAGTCTTCTACTGGGATATACACACCCCCAGAGAAAGCATCTAATAGTACAGTTTTCTGAATGTTGAGGAGGTGGGTGCTTAGTAACTTTTGACTGAGCAAAAAGGAACATAGGAGAAAGCAAAAAAAAAAAATGAGGCTGAGAAAAATCTCTATTCCTCCAGGGAAAGTGAGACAAGGGAGATGAGAACAAACACCAGACCATGGCAAGATGGAGTAGAAGCAAGGATTTTTAACAACTGTCTTTTTCTTCTTCATTTTTATCATTTCTACCTCCTCTAAAATTTCTGCCTTTGACCTATGTGGCAATATGTCTAAATATCTTAGAGCTGATAACTCTTTCTCACCCTTCCTTCCAGCAGCTGCACAGAAAACTTAGCTGGGTGTTAATTTCTAGCAAAGCTTATGATGTGATGTGTGAGCGTGTATGTGTGTATGTATGCACATATGTATACATACACACACATATATGTATGTGTGTGTGTATATATACACACGTGCATACACATAACACATATATATAGTTGATAGGTCTCACAGTTTGTCGTAAGGCCACATCATTTCATGTTCCACTTGATTGACAGGACATCTCTGATCTGACAGATTTATTCGCTGAGAACAAAATCATGCGGTTGAAACCACTTTTAATTCGTAGCAAGACAATGCATATGGCTTGATTTTGTTGTTGATTTTTTTTTCTCCTTACATATTACTCGAGGAAGCTTATGTCGGTATAAATCAGTGGTAATGAAATCAACATTATGGCATCTTTGATATTGCATTTGCTAAAGCCTTTCTGGATGTTTAATTCAGCACTTAACGATTGATATTATAGACAGTGGATAAACATTTCTGATGGATCTGTCTGCTCACAGATGAAAAGAATCTAATCCTTTTTTCCCTTTGATTTAAAGAGTGCGATGCCTTTGGAGAGGAAACAGTTCAAATGTGGTCATCATAGGTTGGTGGCACTAAAAATAGAAACTCACTTAGGGTAAAATTTGCTGTCAGGGAAAATGGAGCATTCTTTCTGAACTCAGGAACGCATGGTTCATGCGAGCTTGCTTGTAGATGGTTGCTACAATAACGCTTCTTTCATACAGGTGTGTTTATGCCCCAGGCTTGCTGGCCACAGTCCATTCCATTTACAGAAGCTGAATTAAACAATAACTACCGCATTGCAAAAAATGGTGTGGGGGGGGAGGGGAGGGGGAAAGGTGAGCGTCAAAGGAGATGCCTAAGAGCTTTGTGAGGGCCAAGAAAAACCCTGTTGCAGTTGTCAGAGCTTGTTGATGTTGCTGGGAACGGCACTTTTTTTTTTCTACTGGATTTTGTGGTTCTGCCTTAGGAAAGAAAGTAAAATAGAACGGAAGAACAAAGTCCTACTCTATAAATCAGCAGCTGCTCCTTGCCAGATCAAAGGAGTGACATTTTTGCTCCTGGACTACTTGTCCACTTGAGGGCTTGACAGGCAGCTAACAGCTGGCCTGCTAGACAGTATGGGAGAATCAGCCTACATCTTCTTCTGAGCAGATGACAAGCTAATCAGAGAAAGATCCATAGTATAGGGCATGTGACTGCACCTTGATTTCTTCAAACATATCTAATGCATAATTGCTAAATAGCTTGGTGCTTTTTTGGCAAGTTAATGCTTAGGTGGTTTCCATTGAGAAGTAGGATAGAGAATTAATACTTTAATCAAAGGTGATCATGAAATCTAAAAATATCTTAGATTTGTCAGGATCTTCTCAGTGTGAATTAGTAAATGGGCGAGAACATAATGAGAACTGGCTAAAATCTATGTAACTGATGATAAAGTGGCTGGTTGATTTCTCAAAGCCCAGTCAGGCTATAGTGTTCAGGCAGATGGATGGGCAATTGGTAATTGACAATTTTGAAAATGATTACTCCTGCTTGTTACGCTGAGAGAACTGAATAAAGTGGTAGGTGTATCTTCCTTGTCTTCAAAGAGTTGTTTTCAGAAGCACTGTAAGGTGTGTGGGTATATAGATCTGGAATTTTAATGTCAGTAGTAAAACTTTCAAAGTAATTCGTATTCTAGTTGATTTCCATCTGCAATAAATCATGTACAGGATGAGGTAATATACTACAACTTAGGTCTATTGACTCAGTATTTTATCTTTAAGAGGATAGATCCTAGATATGAATAGCTCAGGAAGTTTGCGTGTTTTCTCCTCCTTTGCTTTCAAATAACTTTGAAAGATCACTTTTATAGTGTATGATAAATAGCCACGTATGAATAATCAGATGGAATTCTGTAAAAGTAACAGTGCTTCAAAATCATAACCTGCTGAGGAGTTTTGTTGCAGGCCATTGGGTGTGATTATACTTAGGGAATAGTGTTTTATTGTTGCTCAGTATTATAAAGGAAATAAATGATCATTCCCTGTCTTAGAGAAAATTTCTCAAATACTTTTATTATAAAAAGTCTACTATTAGTGATCTAAGCCTTAATCAAATAAAATACCAAATTCTCCTGGTCACTTTTAAACTTTTTTTAATTATAAAAATAATCATACTTATTATTAAAAACTCACAGTACAGAATTACGTGAAAGAAAAAAACTCTACTATCTTCTTCCTATCCATTTCTGAGAGATAACAGTACCCACAAAAACACTTTATTGGCCCAACTTTTCCTTTAAGAGATACATATGGAGTCAAATGAATTAAATTATTATAAGCTGTGGCCCAAGGCAAGTGATTAGAAAGACTGTTTAGATCCGAGATGACTAAAGAGAATAGTACGTGCATTTTCACAGCTAAAGTTCACAATTAAAACTTGATTATTAATAAAAGTTTCTATTCTTAAGCCACATGCTGGATTATCTATTTGATATGTGATCTAGAGCAGGACTTATCATACTTAAATGTGTATAGCTCACCTGAAGATCTTTTAAAAAAATGGATTCATATTCAGCCGTGACAGGGTAGGGACCATGGTATGTTTGCCATTCTAACAAGCTCAAGGTGATGTCATTGTGGCTAGTCCATGGAACACAGAGTTGTAAGGATCTAAAGAACCGTTGAGAGACTGTGATTTCCACCCCACCACCCAGCCCCTCAGCAAATGCCTGCTCCAGTGTCTGAAATTCTCACCATGGATTATACATTTAGATTAGCTGTGATCTCTAGAACGACCCTTACAGCATGGACACATGTTACCTGCAGGTTATAACACATTATTACCCTCTTATGGACTCAGCATAGATTAGTTTAATAGTCACCCACCTAGTTTTAATTACAACCTATAAGAGAACAGAGTTCTTTGGGAGGGGACATCAGTTAGGTGCATTTTGAGTCTAAGCAAAATTAATGAGTCTTTACTACGTGCCAGGCACTGTGCAAAGAATTTTGCACTCAGTACCTCCCTTAAGCCTCAAAACAATTTGGGCCCAGCTATTGCCCCAATTTATAGACAATAAACAAACCGAGGCTTAGAAAGTTAAGTTGACTTGCCCAAGGTCACACAGCCAGGAAAGGACAGAGAATATGAGCCCATGTACTTTATTACTTTGTTCTTTGGAGATGTCTGAAATATAGAACAATAATTGAGAAGCGTTTACCCAAAGTGAAGTAACTTAGTAAAGAATCTATGTGAGCCCTTGTAACTTTATGAAAGATTTAGATAAAGGAAAAAATACTGAAGGGACACCATGGAAGGTCATCAAAGATGAGTATCCCCTGCTTGATAATTCTGCCGAGGGTCTTTCACATCAGCATGAATACTTCACTCACTACTCGAGGCATATTCAGAAAACTACAAAAGGTTTGTGACTCCAGAATAATATCATGGTTTCATATTGTAAATGTATGACTACTAGTTCATTTGTTTTTAGAGTTGTAGACAGATCTGGTATCTATCAAATCATAAATTAAGCTGTAGCTCATGAAAATTAATTATGAGCCGAGAATATATCATGAATCTCATTCATTTACCTTACTTTGTTCACTGTTGTCTATGAGTATGGTCTGGCCACCAATGAAAATTTTGTTTGCAACATGACTCGATCATTCATGTGCCCGAGCACATGGTTGAAGGCATTAAATCTGCTTAATTCATTGATTTAACCATTTCAGTGTATCTTCCCGAGAAAACCCCACTCATAGTCATAACCACAGCACAGAAAAAGACTGACTTTTTTTTTTTTTTAAGAACTAAGACAAAATGAAAAACTTGATAACTGACTTGTCAAGGTTGAGCCTTCATTGTTCCAAATACCAATCTGGCAAGTTTTCTGAATAAGCACCACTGCAGATGAGTCCCATGGCTGGGGAAGGTAGAGAAGTAGGGTTTTTTGCTTTTTAACAAGTCCCCAGTCACCGAGCTGCCTATAACACCTCTTCCAAATTGATCTGATCCCTTGTCAACAGTTCAGCCCCCTTCCTTGACCAGACCAATCCATGCAAAAGCCTCAATTCCAGGGATTCTCAATTCCTCCTCCGTGTTCGGGGCTGGCAGCTTTCCAGGTGACTCCATAGAGGCCTGCACTTTCTAACAAAAGGAATGCTGCTGAAAGGATTTGGTTACCAGGTGTGGCATGAAGTTAGTGAACTAGAAAGAAGGGATTTATCAACCATTTAAAAAGAGGGGGGTGAAAAGAAAGAAAGAAAAATAAATCAACTAACCATCAGGAATGACACCTAAACCTATCTCTACTGATCTGAAATATGCTTTAGAGTGAAAAGCCTTTAAAGGAAAAATCAGGTCAGTCAGATTTCATTTGCAGAAAAAGTATGCAAAGCTAGAAAGTTTGACTATTCTGTCGGGGTTAAAGTAGGGATGGGGGTGAGGGTGGGGGAGGGAAGGTCTCCAGGACACATTTCTCTAGCATGACAACAAGATGAGATGTCGGTGATATTTTGCTATCTTGGATTTATTATTTTTAATATATTCTTTTTTCATCTTCATGTTGACTCAGAAAGGCCTCATGATTCTTGGAAAGTCATTGAATTTATTTCTGTAATTAAGTTATTTTTAAGCTAACAGTCTTAGTATATAGTTTTTAAGGATCACACATACTAATGCATTTTCTATTTTAGTAAAATTTAGTGAGAAAGTAGATAGTATTAGGAAATATTCTCCAGAGCTTTTGTGTAAGTGTGGACACTAACTTTGTGTTCAATACAAATCAATGGAACTAGTGCACTTTAGGGTACTCATTCCCTAAGGAGTCACTAATGGAATTATCTCTAGCCCTTAAAAAAAGTCACAATGAGGCTAATGAAATTTTTTTTCCTAAGTGAAATCTGGATAAGGCCCTAGACTTACTAGCACATTTTATTTATGGCATTCATCATATATGGCATGTTTTACAGGCAAGTTGTACAACCCAGAATGTTTTTAAAGAGCTATTTAATACCTAAGAAGACTTTGTAATTTTGGGTTAAATTGTTTGTACCAATAGAGAAGTATATGTCCTCAACTTCAAAATCATTCCAGGATGACATTAAAACTTAGAGAATTTTTAAAATATGAGATACAGATGAAAAACCTAACAGTCTTTGGATTGGAAATAACTTGTGGGGGTTTTCATTAAAGTTGGGTGCAGCTTGCTGCATTTTGGTTAGTTGGATGTCTTCAGCAATTTTTCAAATGTTTTGGGTTTGGCAAAGTCCAAAATGTTTTTGCCAAGACCCTCTTTTCCCCTTATTTTTTAAACCCGTGTGAAATTCAAGGATAACTTAATCCATATGTGTCTGATTCATTTACACTTAACTCATCAAAATGTTATTTTGTAAGACCCATTTAATATTCAGGAAACCTTCTGAGTCTTTTTTAAGACGCCTTTTGTTTTTGAACCAGTGAGTTGTGTTTTTCCATATGAATGGAGCTTGGACCTTGAAAGATTGAAGATCAGTTGATTTTCAACTTAGACTGTTCAAATTCTAAGTAGAATCAAAACTTGATATTCTGTTTACTGCTTGAACACCGAATAAACTCGTTTTAAATCATAGTTCAGAGGAATTGGAAAATATTAATGTCATGTAATTTGGAGAAAAGATCATATTTGGAAATTTCATCTTAGTAGTGTTCAAGAAATAAAAATTACTCCTAATTTTATTTTTTAAATCTATAACTAAATAACTCCATTTTATGTACATTGGTGTGTTTTTAAAGAGTGGCCTGTGGATGATTACGGTGGGGTAATGTCGATTTTTAGAAGTAAAGTGTTTTTACAAGTCAATTCATTAATTGTTACTTTTAATAATAACATCTATAGTGTTTATAAGATATCTCAGGATCGGGGAGTTGACAATTGGCAGGAGTTGTATGTTAAGAGATTGCTGAAAAATTGGGGCACATATGTTTTTAAAATTCTCTGTGATTTGAAAGAATGTGGTAGAGTTATGAAGCTGGCAAGATATAGCACTATGTATCATAACCATTGTTTGAGAACAAAAATTCAGAGAGGCATATGGAGCCCAAGTGAAGAAAGCAAAATCTCTATGACCCTTTGTAAAAAGATCTAGTGAATACTTTCAGAGGCTTTTATGCATATTTGTTTAGTAGAACTGGGCAAAGAAAGGCCATCACCATTAGCGCTAGTGAACATCCCTTCCATGCCATGGTAACTAGTTGAAAACGTAATACTGAAGTGGCATTTCCAAGTTCAGCGCCTCTATAAAGACCTGCTAGCACACAGAATGCTTTTTTAATGTTCTGCATTGTTGTGTATCCCCCATTGAACAACCTTTTGAGAGGACCCCGTTTTTTACTAATGTAAACATTCTGACAGTATCCAAAGAAATGACCTTTGAGTGAACCTCTAACCTTCCCTGTAATTATTTGTTTGAAGACAGTGTGGAGTTCTCCTGCTGAGAACTAAGAACCATGATGCCTTGCAGCTCTGTGAGTAAGGGAGTGTTTGGGGGAACTGGAGAGAAAGACATAAATAAGGGAACAACCTCCAGATGTAAATAATAAAAGAGTAAAAGGGTGAAATTAAAAAGGGAAAAAATAGCAATTCGTTTTACCTAAAGAGTAGGCCTATAGGAAAAAACAAAACCAGGATTAGTAGCACAGAAAAAAGAGGTGAAACCACTGCCATGTGTGTCCTCCATTAGGAACTTCAAGGAGAAGAGAAAAAGTTTCTCTGACTCTCCTGAGCCTCTCAGTTGGTCCTAACCTGAGCTTGTAAAAACAGCTCCTGGCGGGCGAAGGGGTGGAAATCTCAGGTTAGTATTCCTTGGTCCCAGTAGCAATGGTGGGAAAAGAGTAGAAAATAATTAAGTTCCTCTTCTGATATGAGGGATCTAGAAGGCTTTGCAATCCACCTGGTCAGATATTCCTTAACAACCCTGGAGTGCCAGGTAGTAATAAATATGCAGTTACAACTTTCCTTTTGTTTTCTCCTCTCATAGCCTGTCACTTTCTTCCCCAAACCTGAGGGGGGGGGGGGGGAGTCGTGTAACATTTTTGACAACTGAGCTATGCTTTCTTAAGTAATAAAGAAGTTCATTGTTTTGCAAACAAACACCATATGCAAACGACTTCTTTAGTTTTCTTGCAGCTATTATTCTCCAGCCTAATTGTATTTTCACTGGAGTGTTAGCAGGAGGCCTGAATGAGTGTGTGGGCTGCTGTCCTTCTCAGAAGGGACTTCAACTAGGAACTTCATCTCCGTAGGAACGCAGAGCTGCCAACACACACTAGAAGTTTTTGGCTAATTTCAAAGAAGTTTTCAGTTCCTGCCTGTTGGCCCTATGTAGACTCATTAAGTCCCCTGCAGTTAAGATTTGAAACTGGGAATATTGGGAAATGTTATAAATGGGTATATTTTTTAGGAACAGCCAGCTATATGCTAGGCATCTCCTCTCCTTTCATGCCCCTCTCTCCCCAAATGCACAGCCAGTGAATCCCATGCATCAGCTCAAATGTATAGGGAGGGAATGTACGTCATTTAATGCACAGGGACAAGGGTAACTCACAAATGGTAGAAAATTGTTTTGTTTTTATTAAATTTGTAGAAATAAAGGAGATTTCTTATCATCTTACTCTGTTTGTGCATGAATATTTGATGGGCATTATTAAACATTAAAGTAACATGAAGTAGGCACTTATTTTTGGATTTCCAACAAAATTAGATCCAGGCTTCTAGATGAAATAACTGCTTCTCCTTCGCATTCCTGTGATTCAGCCACCACCTGATTTGAAAATGTTTCTTGGGCTCTAATATCAACCATGTGTACCTGAGGCTCTGTCTTTCTAGTGGGTTGAAAGGTGGCTGAGTTTATGGTTGGCAGTTACCTTATCCCTGCCCTGGGTGTCCCAGTTTAGACTGGAAAGGCAGCCCCCAGCTGGCACTGACCTCTAAATGACCCCTAACTTTACAGGCTTAAACTGCAGGAGTTGCCGAAGAGCAGAAGTCTTTCTGGCCAGCACTTATTACTGCTGTGTTGGTGATAAAACTTCAGACAGCCTAATTGATGGCTTTGCTGACCTAACAATACCTTATGAAAGCAGAGTGCCAGAGCCTGGTCTCCATTTATGACCAGCTGCAAGGGGAAGCTGGGTCTCCCGATGATGGGGAGTTTAGGGAAAGGAAAAATCTTCCAGCCTGCGAACTTTAACCAGATTCTGTCTTGTTCAAGAAGGAGAAGCACGATTGCAAATGAATAGAAACTTTCTCGAGGAAATTTTTTTTCTTCCCTGAGCTTTTTTAGCAAGTCAGCCTCCAGTTGATTATGAGATGATGGAGGAGATGATCTAGTCAACTCTTTTTGAACACTGAAAGCGGAAATTGCCTATGAATTAAAAAGATAATGTTCAGTAGATGTTCGATGGGACTGTATTCTCTGCAACGGTCGTACAAAGGTGTTCACAGAGCACAGAAATTTCATTTTTTGACAGAACTTCTCTGTTTTATTTCAGGTTTATTAATGCCAGAAGAAGAATAGTACAGCCCATGATCGACCAGTCAAATCGAGCAGGCAAGTTTCAGCTAGTCTCTTTATTCACACCCCACAGGCACAAATCCTCATCAAGTTATATACTTCAGGAGTTTCATCACCTGGTAAATAAATGCTTCTATCTGGCATTCTGGGAGAATTTTTTTTTAAGGTCCTCAGAATTCCATTCTAGGAAGCAACTTCACTAATTGGTGCTAATTGGAGATTTCCCACCCCGACTCTACTGAAACTGCTTTTTATTTTCTTTCTGAATTGGTAATTGGGCACAAGCATTAGTGCCACAAGCAGTTTGTTTGACTGTGAGCTCTGGAATTACTCATTGCTTGTCTGCATCCAATCAGTAGCACACTCTCATTTTCTTGTTACCCACAATTCTGTGGTGTGCATGTTGCTTTTACTCTTGGAGCATCCCCTGTTAAACTCATCATATCCATTCATTTGATTTGACTATTCATAATATTCGATTAAAGCATGAAGTGCTGCATTTCCAGCATTATTTTTTTATTAAAAAATTATTACCTTTGTTTAAAATGCTTCACATCCATTCCACTAAAATACATGTGGGTTTTCCTCACAATCTCTCTCAGTTTCTCTAACGCAGTTATTATACAGAACTGTCAGAGTTGTATCTGTAAAGTCCTAATTATTTGAAATAGGTATTTCCTTAGTTTACTGAGTTGTGGTATCCTGCAGGAAGGTGTGTAGGAAAAAACTATTTTGCATGTGATAATGACTCATCACTAATAATGGTATCAAATCTGACTGATTTAAACCATGGCCTCAGTTTAAAGAATTGAAAAAAATTCATTTTCTTTGGCAAAATTTTCCCAATAACACTGAAATATTGGTCCACTAGTAGAAGCCAGGGGGCCTGTTGGAGAAGAATATAAAACTATTGAACTATTATATTTACCATGTTTACATTTTCTTTGCTATGGGTAAAAAGGCAAGTGTTCAGCTGACTCTGTTAACTATGTAAACTTGTACTCAAATTTTAAATGTTTGTGGATGATGTGAAAATTGTTATTAGCCCCCAGAGGTGGCAGGATTACAAAATCTTAACTGAATAGCATATTGCAGAATTTACATATTGAATACCCCAAATTTCCCTGTTCTACTTCCCCCTAATTGAGAGAGGAGTAAAGAGGAGGACCCACCTGTTAAACTAGCTGATGAAGTCTTTCCTCCTGAGCATTTTTTAAAGCTACTCACCTTAACTCAATCATAGAAATGCACACATACAACACACACCCCTTTTTAAAGCTCCAACCACGTTGTTGCTGTAACGTTTCAGTGCTGCAGCGGGAACAATTGCTGATTGTTTGGTATATCTTTTCTTCTTTCTCCTCTGTGTCCTCGAATGACTACAATCAGGTTTTCTTCTTGATCCTTCAGTGAGCCAAGGAGCAGCATATAGTCCAGAAGGTCAGCCCATGGGGAGCTTTGTTTTGGATGGTCAGCAACACATGGGAATCCGGCCTGCAGGTAGGTTTGCTGCCCCTCTGGGCTTCCCTGGGAAGTGTCACCTCCTCCACAAACCTTCTTCATCGTCTCTGCTCTCCCACGCTAGTGGTGGGTTTAACATTTGCCCGCTGCCTGCTCAGCCTGCTTTCTTTACCTCGGGTTGGGGAGAAAATTCCTCTTTTAAAAAGTAAAGAGTTTACAACAGTACCATTTTACTCTGCCCCATACACATCCTTTTTCTTTTTTCTTTTTTCTTTTTAAACCAAGGCAATAAGTGAGAAGGAATCTGAGTTTCCACTTTTTTTTTTTTTTTTGACTATCAATTATTGCTGATTTTCTGGCGTCTTCTTGGATTTTATCTCCTTTCTAGGACCTATGAGTGGAATGGGCATGAATATGGGCATGGATGGGCAATGGCACTACATGTAACCTTCACCATGTAAAGCAATCGCAAAGCCAGGGGGAAGTAAGTACAGTCTGGTGCGATCTGTCTTCACTATCACTGCAGGGACTTTATTTATTTATTTTTTATTATTTGCCCCATTTTATTTTTCCTTGCCCATAACTGCATGCCTTTCCAAACTAAGGACCTGTTTTTAAATATATATCACCATCTCTGAAGGCACAGATGACACTGAAACACACTTTTGAAAAGGCCAACTGACAAGCCTGTGTGTGTTTTAAGCAGGGGGGACTGCCTCTTAGCCTATTTACTGAGGCCCTGATGTGCACAAACACAGACATCAGGCAGATATTGGACATTTAAGAATAAAAATAACGTCTTGGGGGCACCAGTTGACTGAAAGAAATTAAGCAGGCTTCAATGAAGCGATAAAAAAAAAGGAAAAGTAGAACTGTCCTTTGAGTGACATAAATCTGTCAGAATACGATTGATGCCCAAATTATCTTATATGCAAAGATGAAATGCTGCAGTTCATTATGCCTAGTCTAGATATATGACAGCAGTGACACCATTGATTCTTCACTAGGGAGTCGGTGTGTTTTGATTATTTTTTACATGTGCCTACTGACTTTCGACATGAGACAGAAAGACAGGAAAGTCAGTCAATAAATTTAAAGGGAAAGACATTTAGGAGCAACTGAATATGAAGGAATGGATTTTTCACTGAGGCTGAATGGCTGCAGTTGGATTAAGAAACCCATTAGACTTTAAAGCTTCAAGTGTTTTTGACATCTGAAAAAAATTCAGAGTCTGCCAACAAGATATATCCTTTGCTGAAGACACCAGAGCATAAAAAAATTCATATAACATTGAAACTTCCTTGTTTAATGAGGCCGAATATAACAACACGTACCTTGATTAAATCATTCTCTATATGTAAATAGAGGCCAACATTTTATATGAGATCTCAGGGGGTCACCATGGCACACCATTGATGAAGCCAATTTCCTTCCTTTCTTCCTTTACTAATGCAGTCAAAAAATGTAGAAAGCAATGTTCCCTAAAACAGCTATAGAGAAAACATTTGCTCAGCTTGGATAATTCTTAATATAGGCCATATAATTTCTAGCCTATTTAATTACATAACATATTTTATGCTTCATGACCAATTACATTAATAGCTTAATACAGAAGAATATTATCCTCTCTTGATTTGATTATGCAGCCACACAATATGGTATATTTGGTACTTAATTATCATCATCCATTGAGCAGGCTGCTGTGGTAGAATAAACAGAGAGCTGGGACTATGCAGGCTGTGTTATTGTCTTTAGATGGTTTTGCCACTTCTGTTAATAATGGACTGCGGATCTACTTAACAAAATGACTGCAGCGTATAAGCCTTTAGATTACCAGCCTACAGTGTCAAAAACATCTGTTCAGCTTTTCAACTGTATGTACTGGAGGTTAAATAGAGGTGAATAAAGCTGTCCTTTTAGCTCTGGGATGGGAAACAATAAATATAATAGAACTTTAATTCAATGAACAGGTAACTTGCACGAGAAATAAGAATCCTTCAACTGCTGACTTCCCAACATTTCAACTCACAACTTTAAATCTTATGATCTTGATTAAAGACTTCTAGATGTGCTCTATTTTATTCCTAATATCAAGACATTATTTTTTGGAATTTTCAGATATAAAATACTGGGCATGTCATATGACCTTACATTGACTTCTTACCTTTGACCTTTACAATCTCTTGGGTGTACTGCTATGAGAATGCTTCTAATTCAGAAAAAGGGCTCCATTTTAAATATACATAAAAGCCCATCCCTTCAAAATGAATATGCCATAATGTTTTGTGTAATAAATTTTTCATGAAGAAATATAGATATGTTAAGATGTCAATTTTATTTTAATATCTACAATTTTTGGCTATATCTTTAAATGCAACAAAAGAAAAGGAGTGATATATCAACAGTTAACTGATACAACTTGACTTAGAATTTATATTCTTATTGCATTTATCAAAGAAATGTACTGAATACCATTTTGAAAAACAGTTCCACTTTATGACATTTAGTTGCATTAAATATTTAGTTCTGTTGTGTTGCATTATACTGCTGTGCGATGAAATTAAATGCAAACTACAATTTGAATGTCTGCAAACATTGGCAAGAATCTGCAGCTAAATTTAGATATAAGATTTGCAGTGTCTGTTGTTTTTTTTTTCTTTTCATCTTTGATGGGTAAAGTATAAAAATGTTTAGGAATTTGACCTGCTTTCTTTTTCTCTCTCTCTTTTTAGGTTTGCAGAGCATGCCAGGGGACTATGTTTCTCAGGGTGGTCCTATGGGAATGAGTATGGCACAGCCAAGTTACACTCCTCCCCAGATGACCCCACACCCTACTCAATTAAGACATGGACCCCCAATGCATTCATATTTGCCAAGCCATCCCCACCACCCAGCCATGATGATGCACGGAGGACCCCCTACCCACCCTGGAATGACTATGTCAGCACCGAGTCCCACAATGTTAAATTCTGTAGATCCCAGTGTTGGCGGACAGGTTATGGACATTCATGCCCAATAGTATAAGGGAACTCAAGGGAAAAGGAAACACACGCAAAAACTATTTTAAGACTTTCTGAACTTTGACCAGATGTTGACACTTAATACGAAATTCCAGACAGCTGTGATTATTTTTTACTTTTGTCATTTTTCATCAAGCAACAGAGGACCAATGAGACAAGAACACAAATGTGAAATCATGGGCTCACTGAGACAATTCTGTCTATGTAAAGATCCTCTGGAAAAAGACTCCGAGAGTTATAACTACTGTAGTATAAACATAGGAACTAAGTTAAACTTGTACATTTCTGTTGATCACTCCGTTATGTTGCCTCAAATAGTTTTAGAAGAGAAAAAATAAATAAATATATCCTTGTTTTCCACACTATGTGTGTTGTTCCCAAAAGAATGACTGTTTTTGGTTCATCAGTGAATTCACTATCCAAGAGAGACTGTGGTATGTTTTAAACCTGTTGGGCCAATGAGAAAAGAACCACGCTGGAGACCACGGCGAACAACGTGTGGCTGAACCTCATCCCTCAGACTCCAGCTTCAAGAATGTGTTTTCATGCCTGGCCTTTGTTCCTCCATAAATGTGTCCTTTAGTTTCAAACAGATCTTTATAGTTTGTGCTTCATAAGCCAACTCTTATTATTATTTTGGAGGACTCTTCTTCAAAGAGCTTGCCAATGAAGATTTAAAGACAGAGCAGGAGCTTCTTCCAGGAGTTCTAAGCCTTGGCTGTGGACGAAACAATCTTAAGTTGGGCAGCTTTCCTCAACACAACAGAAGTTATTAGTGGTCATAGTACCACAACTAGGACTTGATCAAAACTCAAAGCTTGGGGGATAAAAAAGGAGCAAGAGAATACTGTAACAAACTTCGTACAGAGTTCAGTCTATTAATTGTTTCATGTTAGATATTCTATGTGTTTACCTCAATTGAAAAAAAAAAGAATGTTTTTGCTAGTATCAGATCTGCTGTGGAATTGGTATTGTATGTCCATGAATTCTTTTCTCAGCACGTGTTCCTCACTAGAAGAAAATGCTGTTACCTTTAAGCTTTGTCAAATTTACATTAAAATACTTGTATGAGGACTGTGACGTTATGTTAAAAAAAAAGGTGTTAAGTCACAAAATGCGGTAATAAATATTTCATTTTTGATTTTTTGTTAGGCTTTTGTGTTTTTAATAGTTTAAGCAAAGTTGCACAATGCCTACTATATATGGTGTTCCAAACCTACTTTTAGTGGTTTTTATCCCCAGAAGTTGAGTATGTTTGAAACTTAACTTGCCAACAACTTTTAAGGTAACCATCTGTAGCCCTTCAGTGTGTGTTTGGCCTATAAATTCCCCCAGCAGAAAACTTCTAAAGGTACGAATTTGTCTGTGTGTGTGTGTGTGTGTGTGAACGTGCGTGCTCTAGGTTGAATGATCATCTTCAGTTTGTCCAACCTCCTTTTTAGATGCATGATGTTAAAAAATATACTTTCAGATAAAGCTATGTATGTTCATCCTCTGCCAGAATAAAGGGCTTTTTCAGGGTTAATTTTACATCATAAGAAATAACTAACGTCTGTGCTCAAAGATAATTCATCTGCCTGTGTTTTTTTCCTCTGTCTTACTAAAATACTGTTGAATATTTAAATTAAAATTTACATATAGATGTTCATAGATGAGTAAACAACTTTTATGGAGTTTGAAATCCTGAGTTGAAAAGATTACTTAACCATTAATATTTAATATAAATTATATCATGATGTCTTCTTTTATTTCAAATGCCTCCATGTACAGGCACACTAGTGATGATTTGGTGATTAAAAAGATAAATAATTTTTTTAAAAAATAATAATTTTTTTAAACAACAAAATAGGCAATATAATGCCATTTTCAAAATCTCATGCAACATTCTTGAAAATCTGCACAAAAAATGCCTGCTAAAGTGTGCAAAGTGAATAAGTGTGAGGTATTTGCATGCCCCCTTAATTTTTCCAGTAAAGATATTAGCCTGGAATTGTGTAAGACCTAAGTTTTGAATCTTGTGTTTAGAAGAAACATAAACTTTAGCTAGTTGTGTGATGTCAACTTAATAGGGAAATAGTTACCATCTCAGAAATCCAAGTTTGTATCTTATTTGGGGTTCTTTCATCTTCCCATCACAGAAGACATTAATAGAAGTTGTATACTAAAGAACAAGAAAACAAACTTCTATTGCTTTGTATTATTTTTAGTTAGGTGGAATTTTTATAAATACTTATATCACTTTAACTAAAGTGCTGCTGCTTAAACGTAGAAATAACACTTCTGGTACAAACTATTAATGGAGAAATTATGTGCCACTCAGAAGAGAGATGGCCTCTCTCACTTTCATGACCCCATTTTATTTGGAGTTTTTTGGAGAAATTTAAATATTTGTATAATTTTACTCAAAATGTATTTAGGTAAATTTTGACAAGTTCTCTATTTATAAATTAACTCTCACATCGGCTGAACATTTTTTTGGCAGTTTTTCTTCCTTTCTTCTCAGTAAAGTAAATGCTGAAGGGTTTGCTTGTTAATTGGCTCATGTTTAAGAAGTGTTTAATGCAATTATTATTAAGCTATTTTGTTGATGTTTATATCTCAGAGCTTTCTACCCTTGGTTTTAATGAATAAAATAATCTCAGGTTTAGTTTCCACAAAGCCACATCCTAGCATGTTAACCTTACCCCTCTTAAAATATTTGGAGATGAATAATAATTGTAATAATATTTGTTTGCATTTCCTTGCTCACCTCCCCCCACCCGCCATATGCCAAGACTGAGAGGTGGTAGAGTTGTCCAATTTGTATAATGCCTTTTTTATACAACCTCGGAAGGCGCTTCCTCCTATCTTGGGTTTACTATTTAGTATAAAGAGTTCCGATTTGGGTATATTTAAGAAAGGCTCAGCTGTCAAAAGCAAAGAAACTGGGAATGGTGTTTTGACAACCATATAGTGTTAAAGGAAATACTGTAGTCTGAATAAAATTGCTTATGTTCTCCAAAACAAGAGTAATATAAAAACACTTTTTATTTATATGGAAAAGCAAAAGCAGAAATAAATTCCAAAGGTTTCCCTTTCTTTAAGAAATTCTGAGAGAACTGCAGTCGCCATCTGTTAAGGGTTGGGAATTGAGCAAGAAGCCACATTTTAAAGGAAAAAGAGAAAAAGACCAGAAAGTCTACGTCTTCCAACCATCCGTTCTCCCCACCCCCCAGGTCAGCGTCCCTCACTCTCCCCAGCCCACCCTGGTTAGATTTGCCCAGAAGAGTCAGTCAGGATCCTCCTGGCCTCCTCGTCCCCTCCCGCCCCCTTGGGCCTGTTAACCCGGAGCAGATTTGGGAAGGGAAATGTGGCTAATATCTCTAGCAGCTGTCAGAGGAGGGCCCTTCCTTCAAAGGGACAGGACGGGGATCCTCCTCCACAAGTTCCCCATTAGTCTTGCAGGCCGGCAATTGGATAAGGAGCCTAGAGCTTTGCTGCAAGTTGCCACTGTGCTCGAAGGGCCGGTGTCTGGGTGTGTGGATGTGCCCAGTGGCTCTCGCTGCTGCAGCCACTGCCCCTCGCCGCCCACCGATTGGGGTCGATGCGGACGCGCGTCCTGCAGCCTGGGAGGTGGTGGGGTAGGGTTAGGGGCAGAGGGGCGAGCAGGCCTGCAGACTCTCCTTCTCCGGGCGGGGGGCCCCCGCCCTCACCTGGCCTTTCCTTTGCGCGCGCGCGTGCGTGTGTGTACGTGTGCGTGTGCGTGTGAGTGTGTTAGACAGCAGTAGACAGAAGTGTTCCGAATTGATGGAGGTGCGACAGCGGGGCACTGGAAAGTTGCCGTCATCATCAGCTCAGGGCGTCGCGCGCGGTCGTGGAGCTCCCTCCGTCGGGGCCCGGGCTGGGAGGAAGCCGCACAGGGGAAATGCGGGTCTGATGGGGAAGGCCGGTCAGATTGTGATGAGAATGGAGACCGTCGGGGCAGCGTTTGAAGGGAGGTTTTAATATTAATAGTTTCGGTGTAGAGACAGAAGGGAGATTGCGTCTACGGCTCCTCGGGGCAGACTGTGGGTGACAGCGATGATGGATGATCCAGCAGAGCCCAACAGCTCCTCCCCTCCAGCCCCAACAGTGTCAAAGCTACTTTAGCTGAAGCTCTAGAAATAAAATAAATAAACAGCACCCCCCCCCCATTCTTCATACACCTCCACCTCCCACCCCCGCTTTTCGACATTGATTTATGGATCATTATGAATCAATTACTGCTCTCAATACCTTGCCATTGGCTTAAATAAAACACTCAAAAGATGAAAACGTGGGGTTCGGTGGGGATTTTTTTTGTCCTGACAGGGACAATCACAAAAGCCATTATCTCATAATCAGAGGCACTGGGTTAGGAGGTGAAGAGAAAAGAAGGGGTCGCCCGGTAAATAACTGGGCGGGGGGCGGGGAGAGGTGTCGCCCAGCTGTTGTCTTTGTTCGGTTGGGTTTGTTTTGGTTGTTGCTGGTTTGGGGTTTTTTGAACGGGGGACCCGTGCGAGGATGAGGTGCCTACAGGTTTTGTAACCTAATTATTGAACTCCTTGGGAGAAACCTATTTGAACGTGTGTCTTGGCAAACGTCAGATGTAGGTGGTGAGGTCGCACATGGGCAAAGGTGTGGAGGAATGGGTCCGTCTGGAGGGCGGATTTGCACTTTGTCGTGAGCAACTGTGCTCGGGTCTGCTGCTGGGAAGGGGGATTCTCCCTCCCGCAACGCCTCCCGCGTTCCCCGCCGTCGGCTGTTTTTGTCGTTGGAACTGGTTTGGATCTGGGACTAGCCGCCCCCCTTCGCCCCCACCCCCACCTCGGCCGCCTCAGGCTTTTCTTCCCTCTCTGGCCCCTTCCGCCGCGGTGCTCGGGGTTCTCTAGGTGTTTCTATGACTACATTGTGTGTGTGGGAGGGTCAGATGTGGGGGTTGCCCGCGAGAGGGCCGTTCCTGGGCGATCATTTATCAATGTCACCCACATAATGATTCTCTCTGCAGCCTCCTATTGATGAGGATAATTACATTAGCTCAGAGTGACTGATCAATGAAAAACCACCACACAAAAACTTCTTTACTCCTCTATAATACCGAAAAACCGATACAGAAATAACATAGAAAGCCTGATTTTTCTTTCCCTTCCCTATCCACCACTGGATTCCGCCACCCCTTTCACCCCTTCTCCCCCCAAAAGAGGACGGGGAGCAAAGTAAGAAAATAGACCCAGGTTTGTTTCGTTTCAAGGAGGATGCAATTTTGCCCGCGAATGCATTTTCTTAAATGTGTTGGCTTCATTCCTCCTCTGGTAAAGAATATCAACGGATTTGCTAATGTGAGCTGCTTTTAGACTGGTCTGTGGTTTTCTTTTTCTTTTTTTTTTTTAATTTCTTTACTTCCCTTTGGGCATTATTATTATTATTATTATTTTATTATTATTATTGGCTTCCAAAAAGGAGACAATTCTTTTACTAATAACTGGAAAGGGAAATTACTCGAGGCCCTCTTTTTCCTTAAAGCGTTTGCCTAAGTCGGGTTATCTTTTGTCTTTATCACTTCATAAAGTAGCGCAATTAAAGATGTGATGTTGCATGGATATAAAGGGTGGATCCATAATACCGCGGCATAATACGCTATATTCTCGCCTGAAAGTTCGTACTTAAATTACGATTTCGCTTTTTCTAGACTTCAAAATCAATATTTTCTCAATTAAAGAGAATTTTAATGCTTTACTCGCGAGTTGTTAAAGGCGCTGTAAATTTTATTGTCCTGCGCCTTGGCTTCGGAGTAGGTGCAGGAGGGCCGGTTGGTTCTCGTGGTCCCTTTCCTCTCCCAGGAACACCCAGTGTGTCAGATCAAATGCCAGCAACAAAGGTAAGGAGAGTTCCTAGAGGGATGGGGCAAAGGGTGGGGAGCCCACCAGGGAGCCCTCAGTGCCAGAGGCTATTGTCTTGTATATTTTCACTTCTCTGTGTCCCGCCTCCTGAAAGTGACAGAAGTGTCCATTTTACTCTAATAGTTCTCAGAGAGGGGCACGTTCCACTCCCATCTGCTCTGTGACCGTCAGCAAAGAAGCTGCATTTGGGCAGCCTTCTAGACTCTTCCCAGTGCTCCCCCTTATCTCTTTCCTTTCTTATTTCTCCGAAATTTAACTCCTAACTGGTTCTACCACAAATTCTGCAATATTTTACATGTGTTCTGGCCTCTGTGTCAGAACCCATTCCCCACACTCAAGAGCACTCACTGTTTACAGATGTTTTCTCCTTCCACACGTCCCACCTAGTAAAAGTTCCCGCAGAGAATTAACTGTGGTGTGTTAATAGCCCAGGTCTGCTACTGCTCTCTCCTGCAAAGTTGAAATCTGGTAAGGTGGAGCACTGAACTAACTAACACTGGGGAGCTGCTTCAGGCCCACAGAAACCCAAAGATTTGAGAAATCCAGGCCCAGGGGCTTGATGAGA
Organism: Cynopterus sphinx; assembly: GCA_030015415.1. Lineage (NCBI taxonomy): Eukaryota > Metazoa > Chordata > Mammalia > Chiroptera > Pteropodidae > Cynopterus > Cynopterus sphinx. The sequence goes on along the minus strand of CM057384.1, from coordinate 83,895,721 downwards.
AGCAAGGTAGTGACATTTTCAGAATGTAAGACAGGAGGATAAGAAAATGAGACTAGAATGGATCCTAATAAAGCACGATAGGGTTAGGCAGAAAAATGAGCCTTTGGGACCTCTTTGTAATTTAAAAAGAAATAATAACGAAGGGGGATTGAATATCTAAGACTTGCTATTATTATTATTATTATTATTATTATTATTATTATTATTATTATTATTCGTATCCAATATCTGTTTAAGAACAAGTCCTCAGAAATGCTAAGAAGGGCCTGAGTCTCACAAAGTTCCTTTGCAGTTCCCACTTCAGTTAATTTGCTGGGAATGAGAAGACTAGGGAAAGGGCTATGTGTGTGGTGTACCAAGGGCTTAAGTAAGAGTATGATGGGAAGGGGCACCTAGCTATAATGAGGCAGCTATTTTAATCTGAATAAAGAAGGAGGGAAGAGAGAAAAAGTCACACAACACCACAATGCACTTTAAAGTAATTCTCACCTACCTGCCTTTATTTTTCACTTTAGCCACACTATAAAATATTATATGTAGGTGGGAGAAATTACTAGTTTATCATCTTTTGTCTGTAGACCCACCGGATTGATCCCCTTTCCCTTAGATTCCTGACATGTAAGCTTAGACCGTGGCCTTTTTATCAAGTGAGTGGGGCTTTGTTAATGTATTTGTACTTTTCTGCTTTCAGTCTAAGTTTCTCCCTTCGGAGGAAGGAGGGGTGCAAGAAAAGAGGGGGAGGGGAGCAGAACACAAAGACTAGTTCTCACCAAGCAGGTTTCAAAATAGGAACTTAATGGGAAGAAAAGAAATGAGAGAATGAAAAAAAAAATAAGGGGGGATGGTGAGAATTGTTTATCACAACAGGTTTACTTGTCTGGAAGAGAGGTGATTCTGTGAATATTTATCTCTGAGGATTTTGTTTTCTTCATATTGGAAACATTTTCAAATTTTAGCAGACAAAACCTCAATATAAATATGACATGGGCCACTGACAAAAACAGAACTTAAACTCTGCTAAGAGAGGAGAGGGTGAGGGGAGGGGAGAGAACCCTTTCTGATTAATAACTAGCAGGGTAATGTTGAGGGCTTTTTCTGCCCGATTGCCTTTTTGAATTAGAGCCGATTTCTTCACACTTCAATAGTGCCTGTCTCCTTTAAAATGACTGGCAGATTTGTTTCTCTTTTTTCTCTCCCTGAGACTTAATGATGTAAATTTTCTAATTAGTTAAATCATATTGCTTAAAGGCCTAATATTTACCGTGTAAGAAATGATCATCCTGATTTGGACCTCTTGAAATATTCTGAGAAATAACACTTGGCTTTTAGGTTGAAGGATGAGAGAGGAGGAGGCTCTATTACGGGAAGCAGTTTAGAGGAAAGACGCGGACCCGGGCAACATGTTAAATTAATAGTTGAAGTTGAGCTGGGCTCACACCCCAAGTCCGCTTTTATTTTTCAATCAGCGAAGATTTAATTGGCAGCCCTCAGGCCTAGAGATCTGATATTTTCTCATTAGTTTCCCATCACTAATCTTGAGTGTTAGATTGGCTTAAAGGTTGTCAACATTTGACCAATTTTATTTAAGGGGGAAAAAAAATCACCGCGTTATGGCTCCGGGATGTGAGATCTGCAAATAAATCCTGCTTGGATCAGCGGAACTAACAGGCGAAAAAAATGTTGACTATTCATCGTCACATTTAATAAGTTGTATTAATGTGTATTTCAAGGCTAGGGAGAGAGATTGTACAAGTGCTACAGAGAGATGCAGATGAAAAACAGGTTTATGGGGAGGGGGTATATTATAAGCCGGGCGAGTAGGTAAAGTGAGACGTAGGTACCTTTCAAACGGAGGGTAAAGAACCCAAGTGGAGTAGCTGTTGAGGGTTTGGGAGCTTCAGGTCCTCCTCCCCCTCCCTTTGCAGCTGCGTGAAACTGCAAAGCCGCGCTCGCAGCTCTGAGCGCCTCGGCGGTCTCCTCCAGAGATAACGTCAGAGCGCCCCCTGCTGGTCAGCGGAGCAGAACGCGGCGGGTCAGCCCCCTGCGAAGCGAGTCGTGTTCTTTGCGACGCCCCCCGCCCCCCTTCGCGTACTCTTCCCCCTGCGCCCACCTCTGTCCTGCAGCACAACCCCGCTGTAGGGGGCTAGCTTGTCAAGGCGGAACATTTTAAATGAGTACATGCTAAAAAAATAATAATACAGTCCGAAGGAACCCCTCCCCACCTTCTCTTGGCCTCCGGGGAATAAACAAACTATCGAATGACCAGGAAAGGGACACGCTGCCTTTTTCTACATCTCTTCATTCTTGGGGGGTTTTGCTGTGGTTGGTTTGTTTCTGCCGAACCGAAGATCCCATGTCCGAGGAAATGTGTTTATAATACGCGTAGATCTGTAAAAAAAAAAAAAAAAAAAAAAAGAATTTCTGATGGGTTAAGAGGCCAATCAATACAAAATAAGACATCGTCGCAGCCTCCCAAATTCAAACTCTTAGGGAACTCGCACTGTTTCAGTGAAGTCCCGAGGAATCGCTGTCGGAATTCAGACAGCTCCTGTCCCGAGTGACCGCTTTCCTGCACCGCCGAGAAACACCGGCCCCTGTTCGATTTGGGGTTTTTGTGTCTGTTGTAGTGGAGAACGTGTTTGAAAGTTGTCACCGTGCTACCTCCCTACACACACACACGCACACACACGCACTCGTCTTTTCCCCGGGTGTTCCTGTCCTTTCTTCGCCCGTGCTTCGCAATTTTGCTGGAAACGGAAAGGCTAGCCCAAGTGCCCCCAAATAAACCGCCAATGTCTTTGACCCTGATCTGGTGCTTCACGTCAAATGCAAGGTGTGGGACGGCGACCATTTGAGTGTTTGGGTTGGTTTTCGACTGTCTCGGTGGTCACAGGCGTTTTCTCGGCTTCCCAGTGACTCTTCACGGGATCCGTGACCCCTGTGCCGTGGGGGCGCCCAGGTAACGAGAGCCGGGGCCATCTCCGGCCGGCGGCCCCGCCGACTGGGAAAAGTCTTCTGACCCCAGCTAGATCCCCAAGCAAAGAGTGCAAATCTGCAATGCGGAACGACTTTAGTTAGTGGGGAGTTTGGGGCTTTGCTTTTCACAAAGTACCGGGTTGTGGGGTTTCGGGAAAACAGCTCTCAGAAACGAGGCGCGGGGGAAGGAACACCGGGCGGGAAGGATAGCAGGGGAAAGAAAGGTGGGTCTCTTGACATTCATTTCTTGCGGGAGTAACAGCACCTTCTGGTCAAATAAAAATCCAATCTTTTCCCTCGCTTCTCCCTAGAACCATCCCCACCCCCACCGCGCGTCACGCCTTCTCCAACCCTCCGCTTTGCGGACTCTTCGGACCCGGACTGGAGCCCCGGGACATCAGGGAACAGCGCTCCTAGGGCAAGGCAGAGGCAGCCTGGGTCTTCACGCCAGTGCAGGGATGCCTCAGTCGGGTTGTGTCTGCAGAATTGCTGCGGCTATCGTGTCAACTGAGGTAAAGTTAAATATTTATACTCCAAGTTGTTCTCATTTCGGGGGTCTGTTTTGAAGAAGTTCAGTGCGTTCAAACTTACTTTAAACATAAATCCTGGTCTGGGGGAAGCAGAATCTGCCTCCTGCCACTGGAGTTTTTTGAAAGGTTCTTCGTTAAGCTCAGCAGTGGAGGGGAAATTATCTGAAAACAATATTGATTCATTTAAATATGTATACATACGTGTGTATATAAGACACCTATTTCGCGTACCTATGTCTATCTACCTTTAATAAAGAAAAGGAAGCACGCCTCTCCTGTTGCAACTGAGTCCAAATAAAAATAGTTACAATAAGATACATACTCTCACAGATGAAGAAAATATGAAAATCTCATTGTATTTGTCTCAGTTCGACTTAATGAAATTTGGAGACGTTGACAGGCTGGTCAATATTCTAAGTAAATTAATGCAAAAGTCCTTAGGAAGAGACTGAAAACACCTCTTGCCATTAATCTTAAAGCACTTGAAGAGTATGATTAAAAGAATGGGATCACTAAGTATTATCATCTCAAATAGCTGTTAACTGTCTCCACACCTTTATTGTGGCAACAAAATAAACTCTCCATTAGGAATAGTGTTTCTTCCTTTTTTTTGGTCTTTGTTTTTGTTTTCCTTTAAGGGCAAAGAAGGAAAAATAGAAGCAAAAGTCTTATCTTTGCTGCTGTTAAAAGGCTGCTGTTCATTTCTGATTTCCTCCTCTTTCATGACAAAGGAAAAAGGAATCGAATGATGTGTCTACATTTGAAGAGAAAACACTAACAACAACAGGGAAGGTGCATTTGTTTTATTTTCTTTTTGCCTGAAAAAAATTTTAATACACACCAATTTAGCCAGTCGAAAGCTGTGAATATGTAAAAGATGTTTACTTGTCCATGTCTATTTGCTGACTTTTGTCACTTGAATTTGGAAGACTTTTGTTTCAAATAGAAATTATGAAAAGAGAATTAGACACTTGCCAAGGAACAATATTACACTTTGAAGCAGACTCTACCTGATTGTGTATCTGAGTGCTGGCTGTGTGTGTGTGTGTGTGTGTGTGTGTGTGTGCACGCGCGCGCGCTATTTGCTCCTAATAAACCTCAAAGCCCTAATTAGACATAGAGAGAGAGGGGGTGAGAACCCTATTACTGGGCATTCTGACAAACATGGAAGCAGTGCCCCTCTGCTCTTAGAACTATAGGAAAGGATACCCCTCAAAAGGGCAAAAGACTGTTTTCTTTTAGAGCTCTGAGCTGGGGAGACCTTTCAGAGAAATACACAGCAATTAATATTCGAGAAAACAGAATGCTGAAACGAAGGGCGGTGGCTAACAAAAAACTAAAGCATGCTAAAAATTAGTCTTCAAACCCTGCAAATTTCCAGATGCCGCAAAAAAAAAAAAAAAAAAAAAAAAAAAAAACTGAAAACGCGCCCCTCCTAACTGAGAAGACAGCTCTCCTGCCGGGTGATGTTTCCAGTCGCAAGGGGTGTTGGAGCTCCCAGGTCCACCCGAGCGGTGGGAGCTGTTCCCCTGAGGCTATCAGGAGGGGAGGTGGAGGTGTCGCCCCCCGACGCCCCCCGCCCGCTTCCCACCTGTTCCCTCCTCTCCCAGCTGGGGCGCGGGCCAAGCAGGGCCGATGCGTCCGGAATCAGGGTACCGCGAGCCGAGGCTCCTACCTATCCTTGGAAGAAACCCAAATAGGCCCCCCACCAGAGACCAAAGGGACGGAGATTCTGGGTCCAAGGGACACGGAACAGCCTGCCCAGTCCCAGCGCCAGGCTGCCGTGCCTGGGCGGACAGAACAGCCGTAGGCCCCACTGATTCCAGCGCGACCGTGAAATGCAGCGGAGGCGGACAGTGCACCCCCCGCCCCGCGCTAGTCTGCGCGCGCGCCCGTGTGGGAAGCACGTGCGCTCGGAGCGGGCCTCTGGCCGCGGACATCCGCTGGGCAAGTTCGCCCGCGTGGCTTCCCGGGCCCTGAACCCACACTTTGTCCCGTCCCCCCGCCCCCACGGTCCTAAGATGCCCCAACAGCTCTTCCGGCCCCGGGCGCGACTGCACAGGTAGGGCGCGGGAACTGCAGAGCGCCCGAGGAAAGCTGGCCTGGATGAAAGGGGGAGGTGGAAGGGGTAAGGGGTAGAGCAGAAAGATGGTACTCCTGGAGCGCAGGCCCCCCTGTCTTCGAGGAATTGTCCTCCCACTCAATCTTTCCGCCCTGACGCACGGGGTCTGCAAAAGCGGAGATTGATTCGCGGGGAAATCGCGCTGACGAAACGTCGGGGTTTGGCGCTGGAGGGCTCTGGAGACCCGCGCAGGGTTTGCCTAGATTCGAAGGTATGATTTTAATTTTCTTAATGAAGGCGCGCTCTAGAGCTCAGCTGGTAATGGCTGTGCTGAGTTTAATAGACTTCTGTCGAACAGAAAAAGACGGATAACTGTCGGTTATAAGTAATCTGCTCTAATGCAATTATTTTCCCAGGTTCGAATGTCATTGTGCAGAGAGGGCAGGAGTGAATTAGGGCCCCGGGGACCGCGGACGCGGGGCCAGGAGACCGCCTGAAATACGAGCCGAACCTGTTTTGTGAGACGCACTTGGGTTTAGGGGTCGGGGTCGAAGGCTTCAAAGCCCTCGGTCTGCACGTGTGAAAACTCTCTGTCTCTCCCCCTCCACCCCGCCCTTTCTCTCTCTCTCTCCCCCTCTTTTCTCCCTCCCTCCCTTCCCTGTTCTCCTTTTCTCCCTCTCTTCTTCTCTCCGTTTCTCATTTTCTCTCTAGCTCCCTCTACCCTTTCCCCCCATCTCTTCCAGACGTAATGTGAATTTTCTTTCCCTTTCTTTGTGTATTTCAGGTAAATCCATTGGGTCCAAAGTATTTCCCCAAAACATGCCCACACAGAAGTAGGCTCTTGGAATGTGTTAACTCATTCACCTTTTGAAATACAAAAGAATTGGGATGTTTAAGATATTGATGATGCTCTGTACACACACATAGTCAATATATCAGGAGGATTATTCATCTAAATTCAGGGTCAATCAAGGTCACTGACCAAAAGGAGCCCCTTCTTAGATCTAACACAAATTATCATTCCTGGTAGTTTTTTATTTGAAATGATCCAAGCTTGTCTTAGCTCTTCACTTTGCCTGGTTAACACGATCTCAGGCAAAGGTGATAAAAAATAAACAAAAATTATAATGTGATTCATAATTTCCCTTTCGACAACAATCAAGCCAGACTGTTAGGAGGAAAACCTTGCGTTATCACCTAGACGAAAGATTTGAAGGCAGGCAGGCCCTAAGACCACAGAGGTGAGCCCTGTGCGGCCGAGCCAGGCACCATGGATCCCAGCTCTCCCGTCTGAACCTCTGCTCAAGGCCATTCCAGTCTCACTTTCTCCGCTAGCCTCTTTCTCCAAGTCCTGGGGAACAAAGAAAGTTCTTGAAACTGGCCCACGAAAAGGGTTAAGTGAACCTGAAGCTATAGGTTTCTGATCCAGACCTGGGTAGAGAAGGAGGGTAGCTGGGTCTGGTGCATCTCTTAACTCAGGTTCCACAGACTAACTCAGCCCACAATCTCTTAGTCTGTAGATCCCCTCTCTCTCCTCCCTCTCCTCCTCACCACCCCTCACCTCTCTGCTACTCACACCTAGGCTCACAAATATCCAGCAAAGCTCTGTAATCACTACCTTTTCTTCCCTGAGCCAATTCTACCCAATGCCCCCTGCCATGGCTCACTTTTCAAACAAACAAACAAACAAACAAACAAATAAATAAATACCATACCATACCATACCATACCATACCAAAAGAGAAGGAAGGCAGGAAGAACATAAAAATAAAAACCTGTTGGCAAAACTCCTTAAGTCCCCTGGCAGAGAAAGAACACTGCTGGTGTCCTGATGCAGGAACTTGGGGTCTAGAAGACAGCTAGGCCTCTTGCTGCTGTGGGCCTGCTGCAGACACCCCTCTTAAAGAGTGGGGGTTGGATGAGAGGGGTACTTTACTCCTTCCTCTAACCTCAATGCTCTCTCCTGGCTGTTGGGAAGGGAATTAAGAAGAGATCCAGTCTTTAGCTCCCAGTGACTTCCAGGACTTGGAGAAGCTGCACGAGGCAGGCACCTCCCAGGTACTGCGATTTAACTGTCTGAGGCCCCATGTCCAGGAACAAGAAGGTCTGTGATCAGAAGAGTCCTGCTCCAACTTAAGTGTTCAGCCTCCAGCACCCTTTAAAGACAGAGAAGGCCCCTAGGCCGTGCTCAGGCCCTGTCTGCTCCAGCACCACCAGCCTCTGCTGTGAAGGTGTGGTCAGGGCCACTGTATGACTTAGTGACTTCAGGTGGTACCAGGGAGGGAAGACCAGCCTTTCAGTTCAGGAACAGATTTGGAACAGAAGTGACTGTCGAGTCCCCTTCCCCCAATAATTCTCACATGGATAAAGTCCTCTGTCATCCCTAGATCTCTCTGTCACCCCTTCAGCAGCTTTTCTGCAGGAAAACTGCTGTGTTGTGGTGTTTGGATGGCTTAGGAGAGCAACAGAAAGGACTCAGAAAACCTGCTCAAGCTTTAGGTGGATCTAATTCTGCTTTTGAAAAGTAGGTGGAGAAGAGTGGAAAGAGATTCTACTACCCAACAGTTAGTTTTCCAAAATCCTCCTCAGCCAAGCGAGGTTAAGAAAGGTTTGGTAGAGAGGAAGAAAAAGCCAAGTACCCCAATAGTCCCCAGGAAGATGAAACTCCTAATTTAGCTGAGAACTCTCTGCAGAGACTCCTTGGACTCTCAGCCCGTGTCACTTGTCCAGGTGTGCCACTCTGTAGGCTCTCCCAGTCCATTCTCACCCCTAAAGCAACTGACACATAGTCAAAAGAGTCAGGTTTGCTTCTCTTTCATTTATTCTCCTATTTTAAAAGTCAGTAGAAAAAAATCGTGTTTTTTGGTAGTAAATTAAATGTGTAATTATAGCTTATAGACTTAAAGCATAAAAAATTATCTTTTATTCAGCTGTACTTAGATGTCTTTAAAGGACTGCCTTGAACATGCTTTTATAGAACAAAACACTTAAATACAGGCTTTAAACATAATACTAAGAATGCCTAATGTCTCTTTCCACTGCCTTCACATAAATAAGGGGGAGCAGAGAGAGAGTTCTAAGAATATCTCAGGTGACAAGAGTTCCTAAAACAAACTAACCCATACACAAAAGTCACACATTATTGTACCTTTAAAATAAGTTCTAAAAGAAGTTAGAAGCAAATACCTGATGGCAAAGTTAAGATTTTTCTGCTTACTTATTTATCCAGGTCTCTTAATTTTAATACAGATTAAATAATCTGCTAAGAAGGGGTGATAGTTCCCTTTATGACAGTGCAAAAGCAGTTGTTTCTACTTTGAAGCTTATTCATTGGCCTTAGGACTTTTGAATGTTCAAGCGAAGTGTAAATAGAATAAGGTCACAGGTGATTGACAAGTTCAAGTTGCTTAGCTCAATTATCAAAATTTTATTTCTAAATTATGTTCACTTTTATTTTCCTGCTTTGCTATAAATGACCTTAGGAAATCCAATGGTAGTAGACAATTTACACCATGTCCACAATTTATCTGTAAAGTCATTTCGTGGTTTACAATTAGATTTAGAAACAGCTATCATGCTAATTCAAAGGCGGTCACTTTTAAGACATAATAATCACTAAATTTTGACAATTTTCTAAAATATCTTGAATTGTAAACTGCAGGCAGAACCTGCAGACTGTTTAGAATCTAATTCTCCGAATATTGGCATGCCACATTCAATGTCCATCTATCCAAATAATGGAGTGCAATTCGAAAATACACACCTTACAACTCGCTTTCTACGGAATGTCACCAAGTTCTCCTAATGCATTATTTAATAGATAACCAAGCTCTTCAGATCAAGGCTCGTACTGCCACATCTGGAAATGCTTCCCTCCCCCCTCCTCCTTACCCTCCTACCGCCGCCAAGTCAGCCACCAGCAAGAGAACCGGCTGAAGCCTCCCCTTCTACCATTATATGATAGCATCAGCTTTTAATCAGCGAGAGGAACTCCTATTTAAATTTACAGGATGACTCTTTATTTCATTTATCTTCTCTTTTGGAGGAAAGTGAAACAAGAGCACCACCCTTATTAATTATAAGATTGATGGGGTGAAAAAAGCCAAATGAATTTGGTTTGCAAATTATTAGCAGAGGTATGAATATTTATGACAGTGCCAGGAACTGTAGTCATGAACTCTGGGTATCAAGCTTGGGAGACAGTCAGACCAGTGCATTCAGGGAGGGTTCAGTCTCCCCAAATCTGACATGACATAAATGGAAACTTTTAAATTAGACCCAGGGTGGGCTCCCATCAAATCAATCCCCCGCCTTTTCTTTTGGCTAACCTTGCTGAACATGAACTTACTTGTAGTGGCCTCTACCATAAACTTTAAAAATCTTTTCAGGCAAAAACAGATTCCTATAATTTTTGTGAAGACAATCTATGTTTGTGCTTTTCCCGCTTGACATTCCTTTATGCTTTAAATCAAGTTCATCATACACTTAAAAAATTAAAGCTATTTGTATTCAGTGTAAAAATATTGGAAACTTAAAATATCCTGGGTATAAAAAGGATTTAAATAGATACAATCTAAGTCAGATAGAGATAGAAATGAGAGGGGAAAACAAAATAGCAATGTAAGAGAGATGAGAGGACAATTTTTTAAAATATCTCTGCTTGTTTTCCTTTTTCTGCAGCATACTTTCTGATGCTTTAGTCTTAAAGTGAGAAAACTGAAATGAAAGGTGGAGGAAGAAACGGTGGAAGAAGAAAGGGTCAAGGTAGAAAAGGAAAGGGTGCAAACATGTATTTAATAATTCAGTAAATGACAAACTTTACCCTCCTCTTTTCCTCCTCTTGATTATACGTTTAAGAGTTTTGTAGTGCTTTGGAAAAAGGGCTGCGAATTTGAGACTTAATGAGTTCAACTACTGTGTCACCGCTGGTTTCTTTTCTGTAAAAGAATCATTGAGTGGGGGCTGACCCAATCCTGTGAAAACAGTTCGCTCTGACGTCAGAGCCAGTTTAGCACATACATTTTGAAAAGGAAGACAAGTTGTTTTCAAAACACAAATGCTAAGCATTCTAAAAAGCATAAGCAGTTTAAAAAATGCTCCTCAAAATTTCTGAGAAACTCCTGACTACACACACACACACACACACACACACACACACACACACGTGTGTGTGTGTGTGTAGTCACAATTGTAAGTGGATATTTGTGCTAAATTGATGCTTTATATGTATCCTGTCTCAATTTGTCTAGTCTCTGTAAGGACATAATTTTTTTAAAAGAAGCAATACCACTGACAACAATTTACTTAAATTCAGAAACCTTGAAATTGATGCATCTCCTATCAATCACACTTGGTAGATACAGTAAAACACATTCGACATTTGTATATCAATAGTGGCACACACACAAATCTGTTTTGTTCAATTTAAATGCTCTTCAACATGTCATTTCAGATTTTTCTGGAACATATTATGGGTTAGTCATCCTGTTTCAGCTGATTTTTAAATCCTTAACCTAATGAAAATTCAAAATAGAATATTTACTTGTCATGGATTCCAGAGCTAAAAGATGGGCTTTTGGGATAATTTGACCATCTCCTCTTATCCTTCCGACAAAGAATTGGGGGGTCTAAAGATGTCAACTCACTAGTCTAACTCATACAACTAGTTAGCTCTAGCCTCTGACAAGATCCCAAGGCTCTTTAGCTCAATTATTTTTATGATATGGTGCTTTCCTGCCCTTTATATTAGAGTAGTATTTATAATACTACATGCAGACTTTTCTACTAATACTTGTCTTCCTGGTGCACTGACAATGAAATTCTTATTAGATAATGATAAGATATTGAACGGTCTGTTTGCCAATATGAAGATTTGCTCTTGACCTGTGATATCTGTATTGATTAGGCAAAAATGAGATCTATCCTCTACCTGAAGGATAAATAGACTTCAGTACCGGCATAAAAACAAACTTCATATTAATAGAAATCCTAAGCTTCTCTATTTATTGGTTACATGTCAGCTCAGTCAATCAAGCTAGAAATAGATATAAATAGGAATAACTGAGAGCAATGCCTCAAAATCTCCAAAAATGTTCACTAGGGATATTTAAACTGATATGAGAAATCCTGACTTCAGCACTAGTAGCTTGCTTCTAGGTAACCTTCCCATCTGGCTCTTCTCTTCACCCCAAATTGAATCCTACATGTGCTCCATATATTTTACATTAAGGGGAATCCTATTCATGCCTGAGATGATCTTATATTTATGATGGCCTCTTCTGTCAAATTGTTATTTCTGTAGCTTGCTGTCAAAAATGTCACTCAAAGTTTCCTTTCCACCTCTCTTTACCCTCTGTCATAGTAATTTAGAAGGTCTAATCTAAGTAGAATCTGCTTCACCTATAAAATACAGCGAGAACTGTTTTCTTTCACTTCCTGTCTGCCCCCTCTTTCTCCTTACCCCAGATTTATCTTCATTCTGTTTAAGAGCTGTTGTTCATTGTTTTTTCTTGCAGTAAGATCGTTCATCCAAACAGCTTCTTTAAAGGTTCAAAAGCCTTACTTTGGTAAGAAAAGTTTATATATAAATGTGTTGGACATACATTCTGAGTCTGTGCTACTTAGGTTAACACTTAAGCAAGAAAGAGCAATACCAAAACAAAAGTGCCCTCTAATAGCAGAATGTTTTGAAGCATAAATAGCAGATATTTGATTTTTGAAAATGTAAAAACATAAAATATTGAACTTGTTTGCCTTTAAAACTATCAGTATAACTTCCTTTTTTTCACTGTTTCCATTTCATTATTTTTGCATGAATATGATAAATGGTCATTAAGTCTAACCATTTTTATTTAATGTTCATAAAAACTGGTAGGTTTTCAAACAGATGTGGCCTGGTATGGTTCAGTGAATTTAGTGGACTCCTCATATAAATGGAATAATAACCATACGGAAGATGAATTTTATGCCCTTGTTTACCTCTTCCAGAACTCACCCTTATTATAATTACAAATAGTGTTTATTATGTATTATGCAATATATACACCACTGTCCAGACACTGTGCAAACCTTAACTTGATCACTGCCATCTAGAGTTTATAAACCGAGATAGCACAGACACCAAAAAATACAGAGAAATGGACAAATAGAAGGTATGGCACAGTTATATATATATTTTGTAAAAAAGAAAACTGTAATGGAGCCTAGTTCATGAATGAACAAATGTTTATCTTTTTTTTTATATAAATATTTTATTCCAGACCCAAATAAATGGTCGGAGGAGAAAGACTAGTTCATTTTATTTATTTTCTATCTATTAGGAGTAGCTTTGAGAAATAACTCTTCCATTTTAACTTTTAAAAAAAGATGTTGGCAAAGAGAAGAAAGTTTTAGTCAGAGCTGCCTAAGTAGAGAGGATATGCAAGTTAAACAGAGGCAGGAGAGGCTAGTGGTTTAAAACATAGCTTTATAGGCAGAGTGCCTGGCTCTAAATGCTGGCTCAGCCACTAATTAACTATGTGACCTTAGGCAAACTTCTCATAGGGTCTTTGACATGATAATCAAATTAGTTAATGCATGAAAGAATTTATCCTAGTACTTAGTTTATGGTAAAGATAGAAATAGATATCAGTTGCTATTATTATTATTATTATTATTATTATTATTATTATTATTAATGGTGAAGCCCCTTCCCTCTTCCCAGCTTAGATAAAACCACATATGAACAATCCATGATATTCTGATATCTTTAGCTATCTTTTACTTTTACTGATGATGTAGAAACTCAATAATATTAGTATAGATTCACGATTCATTCTATATTTCTCAGGTCACTTCAGTTATATGCTTTTACTTTTTAGTAAGTATTCCACCTTTCAATAAGACCTATATGACATATTTTGCATGTAAGTCATTCAGTAAATAGTTTATGGGGTTGTTTGGTAATGACATAATAAGAAAACCACTAGACTGGGAGCCAGAAAAACTAGATTCAGTCACTAATTAAAATGTGTCAGGGCCTCAGTTTCCTCACCTATAAAATAGGTCAGAGTAGAAAACATCTATTCTGGTTCTAACAGTCAAAGATTGCACGACTCACATAGGAACTTTTCCTAGCAGAACTTTTTTTTCTTCCAACTGTATATTGAGCAACTGTTATGTGTCTAGCTTGTGCAAGGCCCTGGGACTCAAAGATAAATAATTTACTGTCTAGTGGAGAAACAAACATTACAAAACAGTGGACTAAGCGTTACTTTAGAGGTATGTATAGGGATTTATAAGATCAGATATAAGACTATCTGACAAATGGGGAGCAAACACGTAACCAGTGGGAAGATAAGGGAAAGTTCTATAGAATGGTTGGCACCTGAATCAAATCTTGAAGAAGATATAAAAGCTAAGGAAGAGATGAGGAGAAAGACATGGAAACAAAAGGGAAAAACCAGGTCATGGAGAAAACTCGTAGTTCAGGTGACTGTAGAGCACAGGGTGTGGATAAGTAGGTAGAGATGAGGCTTCCCCTCACTCTTCCATGTCTCTGTGGCCAACCTCTACCCTCCTTCGGCTTCATTTGCTGATGACTCCCCAGTTTATATCTTTAGCCCAGACTTGATCTTAAACTTTAGACCTACATGTCCAACTCTCCATGGATATCTCTATATGTCTGGAGGCACCTTAAACTCACGATTTTCACTCCAAGGAAACACCTTCTCCTGTGTTCACTATTGTGGTAAATGATATTACCATTCACTCAGTTGCTTATGCTAGTAATTGATCCTTGTCACTTCTCTTTTCTTTATCACTGATATCCAACAACCCAATCAATTTCCAGGACATAATAATTATATGCCCTAAATGTATCTTTAACCCATATGCTTCTCTCTATCTCCACTGCCACCACTGTATCCCAAACTGCCATTGTTTGGATTTAATGGTTGGGGCGCAAGAGTCAGATATGATACCATTATATTTTTATTTAAAATCATTTGGAATTTACACAATCTTATTAACCTTTGACCTCCAGTAAATTTAACAAAATTAAAAAGTATATAATCCTTCAATGGGAACACATCATTCTTAGGATAACGTCCAAACTTCTTAACATATTCTAAAAGCTTGATTGATTTTACTCCTGTTGCCTCATCCCCAGCCCCACCTAAATCCCCTCATTCTCTTTGATCTAGCCACATTGCCTTTGCTCAAACAGTCAAGCCTTCTGCCCACTTAGGGATCTTGCACTTTCTGTCTCTTCATTTTGGAAGGCTTTTCCCCCACCCTTCACTATACCCCATCTCTAACTGGGCTAACTGCTATTCATTCTTTAGATCTTAGTTTAAATTCCATTTCCATGGGGAAGTTTTCTTGACCAATTCCCTCTAGATTAGGTTAGATTCTCTATTCTCATAATAACATTAAATTTGCTTTGTAGCATGATCACATTTATAGTTAATAATTATTCATGCAATTATTTATTTAAGTATGTTTCTCCCCTTGGACTATGCATTTTACAAGGTCACAGTCAGGTATATTTGATTCACTACAGTATTCTCAATGTCTAATAAATATTTTTTGGAGGCCAAACAAAATGAAAGAGAGGGAGCAGTTAAATAAGTGCCACTGGATTGAGCAGCTAAGAGGACATGGTGACCTTGGAGAAACAAACTGAAGTGGTTTGAAGAGTAAAAAGGGGGTGAGAAAGTGGACGCAGTAGGTGTAAACCAATTTTAATCTTATTCATGGGAAAAAATAAAAATAATATGGCAACAGGTAAAGGGTAGATGTAGGACCAAGGAATATTTTACTTTTAAACATGAGCAAGAATTGAACTTATTTACATGACTGAAGAGATTGCAATAAATGGAAGATATGCAAACTAATCGAGAGATTAGGGATATAGGAACAAGAAGATGTAATTTAATAGAGAAATGTAGTACGAGCTGGGATCCAAGGCATAAAATGTGTTTTATAAATGTTAAAAGTCATCTCTTCATGGAGACAATAAGAAAGGAAGTAAAGCCAAGTGTTATATGGATTACACAGAGGTGTCAGGTCCATATGATTATGTGGATTCTCCTTGATAGTCTGGATTGTCCTCCAGTTATTGGAGGCACACAGAGAAAAGAGGTTGTGGGAGGAAAACAGAGGGAGTGGTAAAAGCATAGAATCACCATTGAGGGGAATGGAAGAGGAAGCTACTCAGGATCAGGTCAAAAGGTTGCTGAACCTTGCCAGCCAAGACTTGTGATGCCAGCTATTCATATAATTGTGTCATTTTCTCCAGAAGTGCTCAGCAATTTCAGTGAAGGAGTGAGATGTGTAGATTCTTCCAAATCTTGGAGTTTGCAGGGAAAGAACAGTTAGGAAGTTGAGAATAGAGGTTGGTGAGTATTATTTGAATTACTGAACCATTAGGTCTAAGTTAGATTTTAAAAAAGAAAATGAAGACTCAGGTGATGACAAATTGGGAGTAAAGTCAGTGATAGAGGGTTGAATGTTGAAATTCAAAAAAATCCACCATTTGTGGTATACTCTTCGTGTGCTACTAACCCTCCACATGCAGATACTCCAATCTCATTGGACAACTTATCAGGCCACCAATCTCCCATTTCGTTCTCCTGTGGATTTGCTCATTCTATTACTGAAACCAAGAATGCCTTAGTCCGCCACTGGGCTAAGTCTGAGAGTCAACTCAAATGCCACCTACTTCTGGAAGCCCTCTGTGATACTACCAAGCAGAATAGAACTCCCTTTGTTCTATATAAAGTATTTTACCCGTATATACATCGATATATTGTCATACAATTTAACATAAATATGACAACTTTTTAAAAATTCCCTTTTAGTCTTTTCTAAACTTATGTCTTAAAAAGACTTTGAGAATTAGCACTAGAAACATCATAGGAGTAAAAAAGTTATTGGCTGTTTGCTAGAAATAGTGAGATGAAGGAAAACATGATATGAAAGATACAACCATCTGTGGGGCTTGATGTAAAACTGTGTAAACAAAATAGGAATTTAAAATTGATATATTGATATATTTACTTTCAGAAACAGGCTCCTTTCTAAAGCGTTAATTTTATGTCATATCATGTTACATTAAGTATATAAAGACAATATCATTGAATTATTTACCTTTTTTTCCCAGAAACTGTTGTCTTTCCAACTTCATCTTTAGGCACAGACAAATGGTCAGCTGAGTGACATCATTAACAGAAGCATCTATTTTACAAACTCAGCTTCTAGAAGTGGAATAAAAAGGAGGTGTAGCACAGAGTTTAAGATACCCACTGATAATGAGGAGATTTGAGTGATGGTAATTGGCAAGGAGAAAGACATAGAGATCTATCTAGAGACCAACCCTCACACTCTAGGCATATTGCCAGATAAAGACTAAAAACAGCACGTAGAATGGCAAGAAAAATATGCTCCTTGGTTTCCTCATTGCCATAAAAGCCATTGGGAAGAGCTTTAAGTGCTATACCATTCTGGAATGGTAATATTAAACTTCTTTTTCTATGATTTGATTAAAGCTTTTGCCATTACGGAATGGAGACAAGGAATACCATCTTCAAAGAAATGTAAGCTGCCTGGTCTATCTACTCATCCAAAAAAATAAATAAACAAAAAGTAAAGTAAGTAAGGTTGCAGAATGGCCATCCATTTAAATTCGATGCTGCTCTTGGAACCAGATCACTCACTCAACTGTACTGTTTCTTTTAGACTAAAATGTGGAACCTTTTTAACCTTGAAGATGACAATTTTATTAGTGATATGTTCTTTTTTTTTCATATCTGCACAAGATTTGGTAGTACACAATACATTTATAGGACATAGCTACAACTTCCTGCTCCAGGAAATGTCTATCAATTTAATTATTAAAACCAGTTTAATGTTGGTGCCCTGCCCTCTTGAGCAGAGTCTTTAAGATGATATGAACCAATCCACACTCTATTATTTCATTGACATTTAACATGTTCCTTATAGATGTCAAACTGTGGCTTCCTAAATCTAAGACAATGAGCAAATGACACTGGTTCAATCAATGAATAAATTAGCTGAAATGTCTGAATGACTGAACCAACAAGTCATTTGACATATTATAAACTGAGACATTGAAGGAATTTGGAAAAAATGGGATTGTGTTGTTTCCTGGGTCATTCGAAATCTCTCTGTGTTTCCTTTTCTGTAAAATGGGTATGTTAATACTTTGCCCAGATGGGTTCTAGTAAAAGTTAGAAATTATACATGTAAAGTATCTAATGTGTAGCAAGACCCTTGATAAATGGTTGCTGTAATTTGTCATTATTTTTATTACATAGTAAAAGTTCAAATTATTTTGAAGAAATTAAGCAATTAATTACTCATTTATGCAAATTTAAAAAGTCGGTCTAGTACTGTTTCATTTAATCAGTTTAGGTGTAATGGCAAGAGACAGTTAAAAGCTGGATTAATCCAAGTTGCCAGTTTAAATATCAAGCCAGCCATTCATTTTAGTTTACTATTTATTTGCCTTCATGTTCAATAACTAGGCCTTTTCGTTTCAGCTGCTTTATGTAATGTTTTTTAGTAAATAGCTGATCTAATTGATATTTTGCTAATAGTAAAAACTGAGTAAGAGAATAATAGAGATTGAGAAAGGGGGAGGCACTAGAAACACTAGTTTAACATTTTATGAAATGGATTGTAAATGAAATAAAGGCAATATTCTCATGTGGTGGAATCCCCTACACATTCAGAATGCCGACAGTAAAAAGATTGAGAAAAGATTAAGCAAAAAGGTCCTAAATATGTCAAAAAATTTTTAAATGATTTTTTGTAAGCCAAGAAAATTGTCAAATAAGTCGGAGACTATATATGTACGAATGCATTTGTCTTTCTGACCTTCTGATCTTGATTAGTTTTTCAGTGCCATCGGCATCTCTAAGGTTACAATTTGAGGAGATTCTGGATTGCAGTTGCACTGTCAAAGGGTCATTCTTCTTGGTAATAAGGTAACTAGTGGTCCCTGGGAGAGAAGAGAAAACAATCATGTTTTGAAAGTTGCAGCACACTGAAGTCGAGAGTGGATTCTTGGCAGAAGCCTACCTCCTCTTTCTCAGACTGTTCATCATCATTGCAAAGAAGAAAATGGTGGGGTTTACACTTACAGCCATGAAGCAGGGACCCAAATAACAAAGAAACACAACCATGGAAACTGCAGACTGGAATATATTTGGGGACTATTTTTGAGAGCACTTTGTTTTTTCATTTACCACACTGTTGAGTCACGTGTTAAGGGCGGTAGGTTCCTCTAAAAAGAAGCAGGCTGCTTATTTTGAAGCTAATTATTATCAAATGACTTTGCTTCAAAACATTTCTTAATTTCAATTTGAAGTGAAGTCATTTGAGTTTGAAGCATATGCCTTTGCTGTTGTTGCCAAAAAATAAAAATAAAGAAGAAAATTTAATTTCTGCATTCAGTGCTTGCAAATCTGTTGATTCAAGATGTGATGGAAAATTTAAGTCCTGACAGTAAGATTTATTTCATGTGGCCTTGAGTGACCTACCCTCATTCTCAGTACTGTTTTCATTTCAAAAAGACAAAGGTAAACTTGAATATCTCTTACATTTAGTCTAAATGAAGATTTGTGAACTGTATAATTTAGACCTAAACAAAAACTTTAAATGAAAGATCTGAAACTGTAAAACTCCTAGAAGAAAACAGAGGTGGTAAGCTTCTTGTCACAGGTCTGGTGATGATTTTTTTAATTTGACACTAAAAGCAAAAGCAACAGACACAAAAACAAAGTGGGGTTACATCAAACTAAAAAGCTCTAAACAGCAAAGGACACTATTAATAAAATGAAAATGCAACCTATTGAATGGGAGAAAATATTTGCAAATCATATATCTGATAAGGGGCTAATATCCAATATATATAAAGAACTCATGCAACTCAGTCACAAAAAATAAATAATAATAATAAAATCTGATTTAAAAATGGGAAGAAGATCTGAGTAGACATTTTTCCAAAGAAGACATACAGGTGGCCAACAGATATATGAAAAGGTGCTCAACATCACTAATCATCAAAGAAATACAGATCAAAACTACAATGAAATATCACCTCATACCTTTTAGAATGGCTATTATCAAAAAGAGGAAATAACAAATATTGGCAAGGATGTAGAGAAAAGAGATCCCTTTTGGAGGGAATGTAAATTGGTATAGCTACTATGGAAAACAGTATAAATTTTCCTCAAAAAATTAAAAATAGAACTATTATATTATCTAGCAATTCCACTTCTTGGTATTTATCTGAAGTAAACAGAAACACTAGTTCGAAAAGATATACACATTTCTGTGTTCATTGCATCATTATTCACAATGGCCAAGACATGGAAAAAACGTGAGTGTTCATCAATAAATTAATGAATAAAGAAGTTGTGGTATATATATAAATATCTATATCTATAGATATGGATATATAGATATAGGTATTATTTAGCAATAAAAAAGAATGAAATCTTGCCATTTGCAACAATGTAGATGGACCTCAAGGGCATTATGTTAAGTCAAACAGACAAAGATAAATACTATATGATTTCTCTTGTACTTGGAATCTAATATGTATATATCATAGATACAGAGAACAGATTGGTGGTTGCCAGAGGTGGGGGTGAGGGTAGGTTAAATGAACTTGTTATAGGATATAAGTTATAAATTGAATTTTAAAAATTAATAAGATGAAGACAACTAATTAAATATGGCATTTCAATAAAGTGTTTTCATGCTTTAGTTAATAACAGATATATTGATAAAATCCTAGTATTAGAAAGTCTAGAAATCTTTTGAATGCAATTGTTGTTAGTTTTGTAGGATTAATAAATACCAGGAGCAATACCATTGATGTTAAGAGCAGCTTTTCATACATGTCACCCAATGTCTATCAGTGTCATTGGGAAAATTTGGAGCTTTTCCTACGTTGGACCATGGCTCAGACGATGACATCATTTAGCCAGCAGCCACCATGTTATAAAGAAAGATCACATCAACATTTTCTAAAAATAAAAGATTAGAAATTACTAAAATGATTTGATAAACTATGCTACAAATTATATTACTTGATTTAGCAGTTTTTTAACATATAGTTTTGTTTAGCTAGGAATAAAAAGAAATCATTTTGTATTTTGATTGATTGATTGATAAATATATTAGTATGCTAGCTCTCAACATTTTAAAAATATCCTGTGTTTGCTGGGCATGGATTTTTTTTTTGAAGATTCAGACAATATCCAGGCTCAGTTTCTAGTTCTGCTATTTTGCTAGTTATATAACCTTGGGGGAGAGATTTAATTTCTCCATCTTTAAAATGGGTATAATATTATTTTCCTTCCCATCCACAATGTGGATCAAGATAACAGATGTTAAAAGAGGCTGAAAATATTATTAATACAAAAACACCAAAAATAAGATTTAAAAAATAACTTTAACTTATTTTTATTTTCTTTTAGTTTAGTTTATGTAATAATTTATATATGTGAAAGAAGTCAAATTTATTGATTAAAAGACTTTGCTCATGATTTATAAAACAACTGAAAAACAAGTTGTTGAAAAGATAGCATTTAGTGAATTAAATAATACAATTTTGGGGAGGGGACCTGTAACTGTTAGATTGAAAAAAGAACTTATTTGTATTAAGTTACCATGCAGATTTATAAAACAATAAAATATAGAAAAACACAAAAGTAAAGTTTTATGTGATCCCAACAGAGTACCCTTTCCTTGATTGTAAGAGAAACAAATATTTTTAGAAGCTACAGCTATTAAGTTTACAGAAGTGTAAGACACCAAAACAAAATATAAGGTTTTATTAAATAATGACAGGAATATATGGAGTTCCTCGTAGCTGCAAAAATACCATGAAAATATCTAAAATAGGTCACAAACGCAAGAAAAGTAGTTTACAAAAGTGAACACTCAGATTAACTCAATTAAACAACAAACAAAACCCCCCTCAATAACTGAAAGGCCAATGGTTAAAAAACAGAGAATACATGTTAATGTGCATCATTCTATGTTAGATCCTATGAAGTATCTGCAAACACTAATTGGGGAGAACCTATCTTTACCCATGTGTAATTTGTGGAGTATATACATGCACTAAATTTTCATCTATATATATTATCTAAACTAGACTTTGGGTTTTATGGGATAATTTACCTTTTGTTTTTGTTTGTTTGTTTATCTTGAAGTAGAGTTTGATTATTTTCTTAAGATTTTATTTTATCATTTTTTAATGGCTTATACATCAACATGGTAAGGAACTCAAACAGTATGAAGGGATGTATACCATGAAGATAAGACTTTCTTCCATTCCCAAGCTCCAGTGATATCTCTCTCTGATAGTTACTGTCATCATTTTAAATATATCATTCTGTTTTCTCTGCATAGTCTCTGCTTATATCTCAACCATTCTTTTTATTGACAAAATAACATATTTGGGTCATAACAGGAAACATAGGGCACACTCAAATTTGGAACATTAGAGGGCAGTTTCTTTACAAATTATCACCAAATATATGGTTATAGTACAGGGGAACATCAAGGAGATGGCTGTAGAACTGTTGTATCTCCTGGGCTCAACACAAAGAGAAAGCAAACGGTTACCTAAATTTGGAAGGGAAATGTCATGTAGAGAAGGAGCGGTGATGCAGCCAGCCCAAGGCGAGGAGAAAATGAACATTCAGATCTCACTCTCCTTTCCTCTGATCCACTGCTGGGGTTCCTCACTGGCCAAATCCATCCAGCAGCAGAAGGACCTAGGAGCCCAGAGATATATTCCATAGAAGTTTGTCTCCAAGGGCAAGGGGCAGAGTGGAAAAGAGTGAAGAGTGGATCAGGATGAGCAACTGGAAGAAAAATGCTTTTCACAATGAATGATATATGTTGGAGATCATTCTATGTATTGGTACATATAGGTATGTTTCATTCATTTGAAGGAGGTAATCATTGCATGGATGAAATGTATTTAATTGGTCTTCTATTACTAAAACTTTGAAATTGATTTCTTGTCTTTTGTGAATGCAAACACAGCAACAAATATGCTTGTACATATGTCTTCATGCACATGTGAGCTATATCTGTTGTATGAATTTCTAAAACGAACTTGCTTCCTCATTAATTTAGGGGGGTCAAAGTGGATTTGGGCTATTTCCCCAAAGAGAAAAAAAATAAAATTGTTCTTACATTTGGGCATCAAGTTGTCAAGAAATTGTTTGGAGCACTTATTGCCCCATATAACTTCAATATTGCCTAAAAATCCATATTCTTTTTAATTTGTAGAATGGTAGAATAGTGTAGAAGTTAAGTACATGCACTCAGGAGCTGGTAAGCCTGTGTTGGAATCCTGGGTCTGATGAATGAACTTGGGCAAGTTTTGCAACATTTCTATACTCTAGTTTCTTTAATTTTAAAATGGGAATGCTGGTAACACTAGTGGCTACTGCAAAGAACTTAAATAAATTGATATATGGAGACTGCTTAGACCAGTGTGTAGCATTACATCAGGATAGAGCTCCTTCTCAGGAGACAGAGAGAGATCAACTTGGAGGGAAGAGGTCACAGATCAGCTTAGAGTCTCACAGATGGCCTCTTTAACCACGGTGTCTTGAGTATTGTAACTTTATAAGAAGTCTTGAAACCAGGTAGTGTTAGTTCTTCTGCTTTGTTCTTTTTCAAAGTTGTTTCAAGTAGGTCTCGCTTTTAAGTTTTCTTAGGTGGAAACAGAGCAACGCTTACTCTAGAGCTAATTATTTCCCACTAATGAGGAAAGGTCCTTCCAAATTGTCTGTGAAATGCACCGTTAGTTTTGCACTTTTCAGTCTGGCTGCTGGATACAGGAACTATTCTAGCCTCGTAGGAGTACCTGGTACTCATTCCTTTAATCATTTCAGATGATCCTTGTTCTTGTCTCAGCTAGTTTCCTCACACACTTGCATTGATCAGTATTTTGCTGAATACTCAGTGGCACCCTCTGCTGATCTCAGTCCTCTCAGTACAACTTTCACTAGTCCAGGGTTTGGTTCTATGAACTCTGGCTCCTGCCGTCTCCTCAGACGCTCCTCTCCATCTCTTCAACTCAGGAAGTCTGTTGGGCTCTATCTACCTCCTTGCACTATGTGGTCCAGAAACTCTCAAGACAATTATAAGTTGGGCCAATAGTAGGATTCTTATAATTTGTTTCCCATTTCTGAGAGAGCATGGACCTTCTCTGCCTAATATAGAGTAATTTAAAAACAGTTTTCTCTTCTCTTCTTCTCTTCTCTTCTCTTCTCTTCTCTTCTCTTCTCTTCTCTTCTCTTCTCTTCTCCCCTCCCCTCCCCTCCCCTCCCCTCCCCTCCCCTCCCTCCTTTTTTTGCTTGTTTGTTTGGCTGTTTCAGTCAGGAGGGTAAACCCAGTCCCCTATTCATCTTGTTTGGAAACAGAAATGCTCCTACCTTGCTTTTTTATGCTTCTCTATCTTTTCTACCCTTCACTGGGTTGAGTTTTTATTCAATTTCTTCCCTCTACTGATTTAAAATACATTTATTTCTAGTTTGGTATTTTTTTTTTTTTGATGTTTACCTTTAACACACATACATGAATTAACTTCCAAGTTCTAAGATTAATCAGTATCTTTATCTTCATGCCAAAGACGTCATAAAACTTTAATTCCTCCTATTTAACCAGTTTTTGTGGTCTAGAATTGCAGTTCTACCTTTTTTATTATCTCCCTAAATTAATCACCATTATTATTGGTATATCTGGTTGGTACTTATTTAGGATTGTCCATATGGTAATTGTTTTCTTTGCTTATTATTTCTTCTTGCACCTCATTCATTCTTTCTATGTTCAATTTCCAGTGAGACTTTCTATGTTCAATTTCCAGTGAGATTGTGCTAATAATAAATTATGTTTTATTTTTTCTAAAATATTTATTTTATCTATTGAATAATCATTTAGCTGGCTATAGACATTTATGTGAATAATTATTTACTCTCAGGACTTTAAAGATATTTTGCCACTGCCCTCTGGTTTTTATCATTATTATTGAGAAGTGTGCTATTCATCTAATAGGTATTCCCATG
Organism: Cynopterus sphinx; assembly: GCA_030015415.1. Classification (NCBI taxonomy): domain Eukaryota; kingdom Metazoa; phylum Chordata; class Mammalia; order Chiroptera; family Pteropodidae; genus Cynopterus; species Cynopterus sphinx. Next base: position 83,871,047 of record CM057384.1, on the reverse strand, counting down.
AAGGTAATATGTCTTTTTCTCTGGTTTACTTTAAAATAACTTCTCTGATTTAGTATTCTGTAATTTATTTTGTCTAGGTGCCTTTAGGTTAATTTGTTCTGCTTGGGACTCATTGTGATTCCTGAATTTAATTATTCAATTCTACAATATTTTCATAATACTATCACTTTAAATTTTGTCCTTTTCATGTATTCTCTATTTGTCCCCTTAGGAAAGTTTCAAAAATTTTATTTTTCCTCAATGTCTCTTAATGTCTCTTTCATATATTTCATCTCCTTTTTCTCTTTCTTTTATTTTGAGTAATTCCTTCAGTTCTATTTTCTATTTTTTTTACTTCTGCTTAGTACCTCTTAAAAATTCTCTTAACTTAGATTTATTCCTTTTTTATATTTTAAAATAATTTCAAATACCTATTTTAAAGTTTCTGTATGATAATTTTCTTTTGTAAAGTTCTTGAGATCTAATTCTGCTGTCTGACTTGATAAAACAATCATAGCAGATTGCTTCTTTTTGTATTTTGTAATTTTGGATCATCATCTCATGTTAGCTCATCTTTATTTGTGGAAACCCTGTACCTTGGGTTGAGATTATGTTTTTCCAGAAAGGTATTGTATTTGCTTTTTCAGCTGGCCCAGTAGTATCACCCACACAGAACTACTTTGCATAATGTTTCTTTAAAAATAAATTATTTATTTAAATTAGTTTCAAGTATACAGTACATTGGTTAGACATCTATATAGTTTATAAAATGATCCCCCTAATCGCTCTCTCCCTCCCCTGGCCCTCCACCTGCCATTATATTAATGCTAACTGCATTGACGAGATGCCCAGACCATCTATTACAAACTATGTATGTGTGTATAATACATATTGTGTGTGTGTGTGTATTATGTATAGTAAATATAAATAAATATAAACATTAAAAAACCTTTGTGAGGGTAGAATTATACATACAAATTCTCAGGGAAAATCCTTTTTCTCCCATTGACTTTATTCTGTTTAGTGTTTGTATTTTCTTGGCACCTGCCACACAATTTTAATTATTGTTACTTTACATTTTACTATCTTGTAGAATTAAGAAAAATCTCTTATTTATTATTCCATTATTAATTTTATTCCTTATTCTATACTTATTGTTTGAAAATATTAGATTTGTTATCATCTTGCTGCCAATAGATAAATATTTTCTAGTTCTACTTTTTCACAAATTGCCTACTCCTTTAGAAGTTGAAGATTTATCCAGCATAGGATCAGCTCACATTTTTATTTCCTCTTTATTACTGACCCCTTGGATTTACCTGACTTGTAAACTCAGTCATGTATTTGAGAAGATGTATGTAATTTTTTAAGTAGGAGATTATATTAATTGGCTATTGCTTTGAAACATACAAGATTTTGACAATAAGCTTTAACCTCTGCCTCACATGTCTGTAAACTTACTGGACCTACTCTGCTTTATGTGGCTTTCAGAGCATATACTCATGTCTCTGGCAATTATGTAAGAGGTTATTATAATATTGTATTTCTTCAATTAACGATGTGGTCTATATCCCACTTATTCAATCCTTGTTTAATATTTTAAATATTTTTTCATAAAATTGCCTTTTTGGAGGCCACACATCTTTTTGATGTTATTTTTTCCCATTTTTTCCATTTTCATTTCAGGTCAATAAAATATATATTCTTAAAGTTTTCATGGGAAATATTTAACATATTTTGTATGAATGACAGCATAAAGTTTCCTACTATCATTAAAATAGAGGTGTTGCTCTCAAACCTTGATGTGTACCAGAATTACTTGAGAAGATTATTTATAAATTATAGGGATTTCTAGGCCTCATTGCAGATCTACTAAATCAAAATCATCAGAGATGGGGCAGGAGAACTTGTATTTTAACAAGCCTCCCCAGATGATGCTTTGAGAGGTGAATGTTTAAGAACCACTGAAATAGAGTGATCTTGGCCAACATTTACTTTAGCATAAATCTTTGATGTGTTCTAATATTACTATTCTATACCCATCTCTCTTGAGCAATGTTTAATCCCAAGAGTTATCAGGAAGTTTATGAAATCATAAGCCTTTTAGACAGTCTTTATAATATTATTTTTTTAAAAAAAAATAGTGTAACTTCATTTCCAGCTGATGACTTATAAAATGCTTTAGAAAATGGAATTCAGATACTATTTAGGTCCTCGGGACATCTGGATAGATTCAGTGCAATCATTATTCAGTATCTCGAGTCAATCTGGTTAGTGACTAACCACTCTTTCTAATAGAATTCTTGAATTTCACTCTAGCTAATCTTGCCCTGTGTCCAAGTATAAAAAGTCTAGTTAATGTGCTAATAATACTAGAGAGCTCTTTCTGTCTTTTTCTGACAAATTGCTTATTTTGAGCAGTTCCCTTTAGACTAGCAGTGAGAAATAGTGATTTTTTTCCCCTCTCAGTCTGATGGTTTATTTGGCTTCTTATTTAAAATTGTGCATAATAAGCTTCCTCGGATGATTTTCCTTCAGTGTTGACTTGTCTCCACATTGGCTGAGTACACAAATTGACCACATTGCCACGTGATTCTGGTTCCTGAAGCTAGAAACTTGATTCAGGATTCCATAATGGAAAAAAATATTGCAAAGTCTCTGCTGAAAGAGAATTTCTTTGTTTGATTGCTAGCTGTGGAGATATGTAAACAAAATTGTCAGAATTTTTTTTCTTTTTGTCATGTTTTCTTCAGTGCTTATTATTGCTTTTATTGAAACAACACTTTAATAACCAATACTTCTCTGTCTATAGAATTCTTAACTTTTTTTCTCTGCTGCTAAATTATAAATTTACTGGTATAGTTTGTTTAATTTTGTAAGTAGAGATGCTTTGAGCAGGTGAGTGCCCTTTTACAAATCCTGGCTGACATCTGTCATTTAATCTGAGATTTTTAGATTTGTTCCATTTTGTTAATTGATTTGAAGTTACTTGAAATTTCTTTAGATTCTGAGATTCATATCAGGGTTTTTTTTTTTTTTAAGAAAAGTAGGCCTTTATTTTCTTGTTTTATAAATAAAGCTGGATATGCTGGTCAATATATGGCTTTGATACAATAAATTCAAAACATTTTGATTGTGTACTCTTCATTCATATGTGTACATTTAACTATGTGGACTTCATAGTTAAAAATTGAGAGATTTCAGCTGAGGGGAGGGCATTGAGATGTATTTTCTTTCTGTTCCTCTCATAAGAAGGTTGTTCTAACTAAGTATGATTTTTAAAATGTATAAAACACTTGCCTTTATTGCAGCAAGTAATGTATTTCTCGTAATAGGAATAGGAGGTTCCAGTGATGTAAGAAGCAGGCTTCTCTTGGATATTTTCTGGTCCAGCTTCCATGTGTTTACAATACTTCATTGAACTATCTTAACTTATGTAAGATAACTTTTCCTGATTAAGATGAGCCATCTCAGTGGCAGATTTCAAGTTGTTTTATCATGCAGGCACTAGCAATTATTTTTATATCCAGCTATTTATAACTTTGTTTATTAATAACTTCTATAATATACATTCAATCATGAGTATACATTTTCAGCTCTTGGAATGGTGCCCCTCTAGAAACTAATTTTTGGGTATCTATTAGATAATTTCCCATAAAATGACTTACTTCTATTAATTCAACATTCATCTGTGTGAGAATATAATAGGGGCCATTTCTGATTTTACTAGAGATGCTTGCCAGTAACTATCCTTGGGGCGGGAGTAAAAGGAGTAAGGAGTCAAAATATCTGGATTCACCTTGAAATCTGGCTTTTATGCATGGGACTTCATTATCTGATTATTTATATCCAAGTTATGAAGTTATCAGGTAGTTTAGGGAAAAGTCATTGTTACCTAGAAATATCCATTAGTGAACTAACCACTTATACAATTAGTCCCCATCCAACTACCTCTCCTGGCTTAGCAGAACATTATATGGGCCCATCGTGTCAATACCTTCATCAAGTCTATCACTATCAAATATTATAAAAAGCCAGTAATATGATACAAGGTAATATAAATAATTGCAAAGAAAAATTACATACCTTTCAAAAGATGTAGAATTTCATGAAGTCAATGAAAGTAATATTGGTAAACTGTATAAATCACATTTTAAGCCACTATTTGACATAAAGTTAACAACTATAGAAGAGAAATCAAGGAGGAGGAAGATACTAAACAGAAAATGTGAATATGAAGGCTTTAGTGAGACCTGTCAATTAAAAAAAAAACAACTCAATAATAGTATTGTGATTTCAAAGTGAAATGTGAAATAATGAGTGCATTATGCTGTCTCACATTACCGTTGTGGAAATTACAATAATCACAAAAATTCAGTACTTGATTCACTCTTTTTGAGTCTAAGAAGTACTTCATTGAATTATAAAATAAATTTGTTACTTAAAAAATACATTTGCTTTTGTAATTTTAACTTTCATTAAAAATAGTTAATGAAATAGTTAATAGCAAATAGTTAATAGCGAATTTTTTTTGAACTACTTACTATTGAATTATGGTTCCATTTTAAATGGATTAGCTGGGAGATGCCTTTTGCTGGCGCTAGTTAACTCTGGGGATGTGAACTTTCTCTGTGATAAAGTGATCCACTCTCTTCTTTACTTTCACCCTTTTCCACTCTTCGTTTCTTTTAGTTCTTTGTTTTCTCTACCTCTATCCTTGTTATATTTTAATTTTCTTTCTTTTTATCCATTTTCCTTTCTTTTTTGGTCAGATGCCAGCTCCTAGAAAACCAGATAGTTTAATGAGTGTAGTTAGTCCCCTAAGATGCTTGTGATCCATTGACTACTTTGCAGTTTTACTTTATTAGGAAACATAGAAAAATGCATTTTTATATCTATTTCCTCTCCTTTATTTCTAACAATTTCAAACATGTAATTATAGCCTGTAAAGGCTACTTATTTTTAATTAACCTTCTTATGAAAGAGAAAAATTGCCACGGTAATAATTAGCTAGCTTCCCCTGAGGAGAAATATGAAGGCAACAAGTTACAGGAAAGAGTAAGGAGAGGGCTTTCTGAGAAAGGGTTTGCTACCTTAAGAATAATATCACCCAGTCTTTCTGAGAATTGACCTCAGATTTTGCAGGCGGTAAATTCTTAAGAAATATTTGTAAATTGGCTTGAGGGGCCCATGCCAGAACCCAGTGTTTTAATGTAGCAGCAATTCACCTCTACAGCCAAGTCGTGGAAAAGCCTGGGCACAGTGCACACTCATTTGATTGGTGCCCAGGTTATTTACTGTATAGATCAGTGTTTCTTAACCACACTTTAGAACCATGAGAGGAGCTTTAAATTTTGGTGCCCAGTTTTTTCTGTCTGGCTTATTTCATTTAACGTGATTATCTTGAGGTCCGTCCATGTTGTTGCAAATGGCAGTATTTCATCTCTTCCTATTGCTGAGTAATGTTCCATTGTACATATGTACCAAGCTTCTTTAGCCAATCTTCTATCGTAGGGCACTTTGGTTACTCCCATGTCCTGGCCACTGTGAGTAATGCTGCTATGAACATCGGTGTGCAAATATCTTTTTGGATATGCATTTTCAAGTCTTTGGGGTAAATACCCAGTAGAGGGATTGCTGGATCATATGGTAGGTCAATTCTTAGTTTAAAATCACATGAAATGACTTATATGTGGGATATAGACCTAAAAGCAACAAATGAACAGGACAAACAAACAGAGACTCATGGGCATGGACTAGGCTAGTGGTTACACAATTCTTATATAGACTTGTCACAACTCCTCTGCCCCTTTACGATACCTGATGTTCTTTTAACCTAGATGGCAGCTCTTTTAAAGGATGCTGTGGCATAGTGATTGACTGAAGAAGACATTCCTCACTATACCATTACTTAATGTCTGTGCTCTTTATCCTGGGGTCTGCCTCATGGTTGTTGTCAGGCTGACTTCTCGTGGCATGAAGGATGAAACGCATCTCTGGTCTTCCTCTCAACCCTCACTTTTTGGTTGATAAGCAGCACAAAATATTCTACAAGGACAATTTTGTGTCTTCTCATCAGAATTGAATTACCTGTATTGGTGTCTGCTGTAGAAAGATAAAAGGACTATTTGAGATCTCAGAACCATGCAGAATCCCCCTTAAGAAAAGTACACAGTAACCCCACCGCCAAGTGTGAGCTTGGGAAACAAATTAAGCAGACAAAACTCCTGCTCTGGCAAGAAGCCTATATTTTAAACCATGCGCTTTGCAAAAAGCATTCGCTAGGATGTAATGTAAACATTGACTTACAAGTTTTGGTGTGCTCCATGTTTGTGTTGTGTAAGTAGCTTGTTGAAACTGAAGGGGAGAGAGATTTATCATCTTACTTATGCAAGTCAGGCAATGTTCTGTGGTAGAAGAGGGATTTTAGGAGCTCTTTAAGTGGGGAAGAAAGTGTGTATTTGGTCTTAGTGAGCAGTGAAATGAAACAAGAGGGTAACATTTTGAGAAAAGAGATTAATCTACCCAGGAAAGCTAAGTTACTGTATTAAGTAATAGTATAGAGGTGTAACTGTTTTATGCCACCACTAAGCAAGAGATAGCCACAAACTCTTATATGTAGATATATTTAAAATAATATTTTGACATTATAATAAATATAGTTGACTTACTTGGTGCTTAGCAGATATAAAATGATTTATTCTTCAGGACAATTCTATGTGGTGGGCTACTATATCCACTTCACAGATGAGGCCCTGAGAAGCTGTGCAAATTGTCCAAGGTCACACGGCTATTAAATGGCAAAGCCGGAATTGCAGCTTTGATAGTCTGGCTTTGGATACCATGTGCATTAAGCTGACCTTGTTCTGTGTTATTCCATTTGGTATAATTGCTGAAATTGCTTATTTTACTTTCTTGCGACCAGATAAAATCTCATGGGTTGAGTCACTTAATTCTACTGGGTTTATTTGAGATGAATGATAATTATTAGTAGCATCTCATGATGTTTATTTTGCTGATCTGATATAATAAATGGAGAATTTCTGGCAGGACACTGAACTATCAACTAACTGATTTATTTTCATGGTGTGAAAATTAGGTTGTTATTTAACTAATATTTTTTCTTTGATGAAGATAGAACTATAACTGTTAAGTAATTGCAATTTATTTAATTTGTATTATTGCTAAATTAAACTTCTTTGGAAATTTTAAAGTAAGATTTTATACAGATAATAGAAAATACTGTAACAGTTTGAAGAAGTTGAGGAGAAGTTATATATTAAGTTGTAGCCACCCCTCTCCCTCAACCCAGAAAGGCATCTTATAATATGAAGCAAGTGAGGATAGAATTTTCTATAATCGGCTCACTAGGTTCCTCAAAAATTTGTTGTATCACAGTTACTGTTGAAGGTAATATCCTAGAAATTCAGAATTTAAAGATCTACAGCATCTAGTCCAGTACCAGGCCCACAGTAGGCACACAATATTTGTTGAATACTTATTACAGAATGAATTCAAGTCACTGCCAAAAGACAGAAGAAAACAGGTTCAAAATTCTTTTTATGAACGTTTTTTAATTCCATGTTTTCCTACTCAAAATGTATGTTTCTAACATCACCAATGAATATTAAATCAGTCAGATTCAGCTACACATTTCAAATAAAAGATTTTTTTGATAAAAGACGGAAGGCACATTTCTTCTGACTTTCCTAAGCCATGTACTCAACTTAAACCTGATCTTCATTCTTTAATTGTTTAAAAATCATCATCCTCTTTCCATCTCATTACAGAGCCCATACACACTTGGGCATTTTATCAAGTCACCTAAGATAAGTTCTTTTAGTTTTTAATTACGTATTTTTTTTAAAAAAAATAAGTATTTTTACCAAAATTCCATTTCTTCTTTCTTTTCTAACTGGTAAATGCACAGGAGGTTCAGAGTCTCTGAAGTCTAGAAGGTGACTCTTCCCAGCCTCATATTGCCAATATGAAAATACACATAGGCACTTATGAACACCCAGCCCTTTTTGTTTCAGCATTTTTACTCTCCCCTGTGATATTTTGAATCCATGATATTCTGCCTGCTTTTTCTACTCAATCTGATATTGGTGATTGGCTCAGGAGGAAACAAACAAACAAAAAACAAATATAAAACCAAATTGGGTGTTAGTCATCCCTGTCAGCATCTCTGAGCCAGTGGATGGCACCAGAGAAACCAGAGGTGACAGTTTGTGCTCTGGTTTCTGCCCTGTCATGATGCAGATAACATGTGCTTGGTGAGTGGTTGGTGAACCTCAGGTGAAATTTATTGTAAGTAATGGCCACATGACTGTATTGTTTTAATCCAATCCCCTGTTGAATTCGAAGCAAAATCCAAGAAGGGGTGCAATGACTTTATCTGAAAAGGGGACCTCAGGTTGCACAGCTGCATTTTCAAGCCTGAAATGAAGATTACTCAAAATCTGTCTTTGCCTGAGCTTTCAGTGGGGGCAAAGAGTGCCCCGAAGTTCTTATTTTCAGTCTGTATCTCAAAGGTCATGTCTAGAAATCAATTTTCTGCTTGTCCTCTTGTTTAGTCAAGGGGAAAAATTTGCAGCTTATGAAGGCTTGAGGGCCTGACACCACTTCAAGAGAGCTCTACCAGATCACAGGTTAAGGTATCTTGTGCGTAATCTCGCCCTCCCAACACTGCAGAAAGCCTCGACCTTGACCTAGAGGGAATTTCCTTTCTAGAGGAAAGCAAGGGGATTTCATTTCTACCTTAACAGAGGGAGGTCTCCTCCTGTCACTGTCTGCCGCTGTTAGCTCTGTGGGCTCTGGGAGCCCAATTATGTGTGGAGGCACTGAAAAAGGAGCCAGTGTTCAAACTGGCGTGCAGAAGACACAGACACAGATCCTGTCAACAAATAATGGAACGTGCTGGTGTGTTGGCATACACATTTGTGGTTTGGAAGATTACCTTTTGAAGTGGACTTACTGTGCAGTTGGAAATGAGCTGAGACCCCCATTTCTATACCTTTCTTGCTTGGATGGTCTAGATGTCATCGGCACAGGCAGCAGAGAAAATAACAGCAGCGTTAACTGTTCATGCAAGTGTAATAATAGTCTTTAACAGAAGAAGAGTAATTACCTTTGTCTAGTTTTCCCTGCTATAAAGTGTAGTAAAATAGAGACCAGTGTCTACTGTGATATGCATCATGCTTTCTCTTCTGAAATACACGCCAGTGACTCTGAAACACCCTTTGATCACAAGCTAAATTCACATCTTAATTCTGAAAAATCCATTACTGTGGGGGTGATTTCCCGAATGCATTTGACAGCTCTCAGGCCAGTGTTATTAGGCGAGAAATCTCAAAGCCATGGGAGATTTACAGCCTTGGAGATCATAGAGCAGGAGTGGGTGCAATCCCCTCCCCCATCGATTCTCCAGCATCATGATGACAGGAGGTATCTGTGTAACAGAAGGAAGAGCTTGAGAGGGGTGGCTTCATTTGGAAATAGAAGCCCCTGTTAGCAGCCGGAAGCAGTGGTGCTGAAAAGCAATCGCTGGTGTCAAGAACTTTCTTAGCTAAGCAGTGCAGCTGGTGGCAATAAATAGCATTCTAATAAAGGAGGATGTTCAATCCATGACATAAGTGCATACTGTTTCAACTACCAAGCATCATTTATGAGACTGCATGTGTCTGAAATGGATTTCTCCCGTATACATTTATACATAAAAATGCAAAGATTTCAATAGGAAGAAAAGATCTACATTTTAAATCAAAGTAAAATGGGAAGATCAATGAGAAGTGCACTGTTTTTTTAAGTACCCCATGATACATAACATTTTAAAGACGCTTTGGGTGTCACACTGTACAATTACTTTCATTTCTAAAAGAGATGGATGCTGTTTTCTGTGATAGAGACTGCTGTATTTACGACAAGAGGCCTGATAACGCTCCACCTCTTCCCAGAAGCTGCGAAAAGCCAAATGCTTACATTGACTAGCTTAGACCTTACTTTCAAAGATATGAGCACATGTTCTCACATAAGCCATTAATGAAATCCAGTCAATTTCACGTAATCCCTAAAATGGTTCTAAAGGAACAGTTGAAAATGATGAACCAGAAAAGCCACGTGTACTGTTAGTGAGGCTTAAACAACGGGTCTCATCTGACCTCTTAACTCGTTGACTCTGCGTGAGTAAATAAGTTATTAGTTTTGACATAACCAGTGGTTTATTTTATCATCTACTGCTGTTCTTTGTTACGTGTTCTATTCATACCACATGTTATTGCTCTTTATAATTATTGTGAAACACAGCAATTGCACAGACTGTATCATATCCCACTGGGATAAACATTGTGGATGAGGGACCAGAAGAACTTGCCTTTGACTTAAAGTTTCTTCCTACTGATTTCTTTACATGAGAAAGATTTTTTTGCTGATGCCATTCACAAAACTAACTCTACGTTTTAATGACTATGGAGCCACTTTGAATAGCACTTTATCTGGGAACTCCGAATGCCAATTTGTTTTCTACTGTGAGGTGTGTGTTCAAGCTTACGAAATGAATAGCTGATTAATCTCCTAAGCTATTGCTCAAGATAAAAATCGACTGAACCAGAAAGCAAAATGCAGCATTCGCACAGCTGTTCTTTGAAATTTATTTTTTCTTACTGTGCCTCTGTACCTGCTTATTAATATCATATTTTTGCTTTCAAAAGAAAGGGTATGAGAAGCTCAGATGTCAGTGAGCACTAACATTTTCCTTTCAATTTTGTTGACTTTGAAACTCATTGCTTAGTGATAGAGAAGCTGAATTTCTATTCTCTTCGGCATAGAACATAAACAGTTAGTAGCATTATAGCATAAAGACAAGCTGTTAAATGGATATTATTTAATTATCTTAACTAAGTACAAACCTGGTATAGATAAGGGCAGACATATTTCAAAGCATTGTTATTATAGAGTCGGGAATAACTATAGAATAATGTCAAAGTTTTGACATGTTCTAATAGAACTACTAGAAGGGTTTCGCTTGACTGTATATCCCCTGAACTGCTTAGGACCAGATGGTTTCAGAGATATTATATATGAAACTGATAAAGATTTGAATCCAGTGGTTTCTGGGGGAATTCTAGGCAGATGCCATCAGGATGTGCTTAAAAAGTTAAACAGCAGTAATGAATTCCCCTAAATGTCTCTTAAAACGCATATGGATTCTCCAAGTCCATACTTTGATTTTGTGTGTGAGGCTGACAACCGTAAGTCAAAACAGGGGAATGGAGTTAGTCAAGATTTTAAATCACTTGCATACATTTCCTTTCTCTAAATCAGCAACAGAGAAAATCTGAAAGTTTATCTTACTTTTCAAGGAAACATAGATGAACATATGGTAAGTGTTAGTCATTTAAAAAAGTATGGTCATGGCTGAATATTGGCCCTGTTGTTCTGAAATCATTAGCTTAGGACCAACTCGACTTGACACACACACAACATTAAAGGGAACGGTGACAAAAATGTCTGAGTTCTGGTTCCACACAATGGGGACTGGAATACACCTTTGCCCTCGATTGTGGGTGGGACTCGAACAATTTTAAGTGCAGGAGTAGAATTAGAAGTGGGGCCACTCTGGTCTTCACAGACTTCCACCCTGCAAACAGAGACTTTAGAATTATCTGAAGTTCTTTTTGAAAAATGGAACTTAATGACATGGTCTTTCATTAATAATCTTGAATGTCATCGCTTTTAAAAAAGAAGAACATGTGCCTTCCACTGCTAATAAAATTCTTGTGGTGGTATATGAGGTAACAATGAAAAAAATTTGAAGAACATATACTGCACCTAATGACAATGGAATCAGTCCCAAGTGTGGATTGCTAAGCCCAACCTCTCTCTTGAATTCTGGATACATATTTTCACTTGTCCACTTGTCACAGTGACTCTTCCAGCTTGATGTGTGTTAAACACTATCACTTTTCTATAGGAGAAATTTCTTTTTGTTCTCGGTGCTAGGGAAATCTGAGTTCTTTACACTATTTTCTTATTTTTACCCTTTGGGAACCATGGATCTTGCACTGAGATTACTTCTCTCTTTGCTCTGGCCATTAAGAAATTCTAAGCCAGATCTGTCTCGTATCAAGTAATTATATAAACCATACAGCATGCGTCTTGAGTGCTATTTTTAATCTTGACTTCAACTTCTCTTCATGTTTATTCTTCCATTTATTTTATTTATTTAACCTGTTGCAATGTTTCTACCCCGAAAAGGCACTCCCAAATCCATTTATATAAAAAGGGGGAGCATGCATAAATAAGCTAAATTTTTAAATGTCATTTTCTTCCTCATACTCTCCTCCACACTTAATGCTGTAAAGTCAAGGCTTAGTTTTCCCATTTCCTGAGCTACTATTTCTATTCATTTTCCTTTTTAGATATCTCTGGAAGCTAGCTACTCCTTGTTTTCCTGTTCTTTTGCTTTTGCCTTAATTCAGGTAAGACACCTGACTGGTTTGCCCTTTCAGACTTTCATTTTAATAAATTCCACCCCCAGGGATATTGTTAATCCCCTGCTTAAAAATACAAATATTATTATTACTATTTTTTTGCTTAAAAACTTTTAATTGGCTTTGTGTTTCTCATAGGCTAATATTTAAATTTCTGCTATGCTGCACAAGGCTGTTTGTTCATTATCTGTCTCCATATTTTCTTCTAGGCTTTTCTTCTGCCATCCCCAGTAACCCTATGCAACCACTCACCCAATCTCCCCAGACTGCCAAAATTGTCATAAACATGGTATTTTTTTACACCTCTATACCTCTGGATATGTTATTCTCTTTACCTAGAAAATATCGATCTCTGTCCCCTAACCTATGCCTTCATCCTTCTAGACAAAGGCTGCTGCTTCTGGAGATCCAAGCTCAAATGCCACTCACTATCTTCTAGAAATGCCTCAGCATAAGTAGTCACTCTATTCTCCTTTCCACTTTGAATAAATCTTGATAGAGGCACAGCTAACATGCTATTTTAAGTATTCCTTTTTTTGCCTCTTTCCTTTATGAGACCTAAATTTTTCAACAATAGGGTGTTTTTATTCTTTATAGTATTCCCAGTGTCAAGCACAAAGTTTGGCACATTGTAATTGTTCTATAAATGTTTATTAAATCAATGAATGAATGGATGGATGACCGAACACGTGAAGAAATGAGTTAATAAATCTCAGACCTCTGGTCAGTATGAGATAGAGCTGGATTCTCTTGCTCTGTTGAAAATAGAGGGTGATTTCAACATTTTTATTCTCTATTATGGACGGAATTGTATCTCTCCATTAAAAGTTTGTTGAGATCTTAGGCCCAAGGACCTCAGAATGTGACCTTATTTGGAAATATGGTCATTGCAGATGTAAGTTATGATGAGATCACAGTGGAGTAGGATAGGCCCCTAGCACAGCATGACTGGTGTCCTTTTAAGAATACATCCATGTGACGATGGAGAAACACACAAGGAGAATGCTGTGTAACAACAAAGGCAGGATTGGAGGTCAGCAGAGGTAAGTCAGGGAATAGCAAACATTGCCAGCAAACCACTGGAAGCTAGGAAGGGGCAAGGAAGAATTCCTCTACAGGTTTCAGAGAGAGCGTAGCCTTGCCAACATTTGATTTCAGACTTCTAGTCTCTGGAACTATGAGACAATAAATTTCTGTTGTTTTAAGCCATCTAGTTTGTGATATTTGGTTATAGCAGCCTTAGGAAACTAATAAACCCTCTAAGCTCATTTTAAATATGAACGTTATTTTTACATACTTTCTTTTCATTTAATTATAATAGTGAACATAACTGACTTCAATTTATGTTAACTTCCATAAAGTTCCTGAATGACGCTTTTATTACTATTTCAAACAAATACTTCAAATGCTAATACTACTGTTGACCAGAAGAATGTTGACCTCAGAGGTAGACTTGTTAGAGCATTGTTAAGGAGAGTCCTTGTCTTACCTCGCACTGAAGCATTGAAGCATCAGTGATCAGAGTTAATATAGTTTTTTAAGAAATCAACTCTAGGGAGGCAGTGTTTACATGCAATAAAAAATGAATCCATTTTAAGTGTAAAATTCAATGAATTCTGAGCACTGGACACTTCGGGAAATCACTGACACAATCAAAATGCAGAATATATTCATCATCCCAAAAGGTTCCTTTGTGCCCCTTCCCAATCAATCACCCTGCTTCCATCAGCCTTAGGAAACTATTGATCGGCTCCTGCTCCCCAAAATTAATCTTTTCTAGAGTCTCATATGAATAGATTCATTCTCCTTTGAGTCCAGCTTCGTTCTCTAAGCATTACCTTTTTAAGATTCATCCATGGTGGTGATATGTATTAATAGTACATTTTTTTATTGCCAAATAGTATTCCATCACATAAATATACAACAATTTGCTTATCCCTTCACCTGGACATTTGGGTGATGGACATTTGGGTTGTTCCCAGCTTTGGGCTATTATGAATAAAGTTCTTATAAATATTCTTGCACAGCCATGAGCTGCATGAGAATGTTTCTGTAAATGAAGTAATGAAGGACCGCACAGATAATGGTGGTTGCATAAAATTATAATGGAGCTAAATTTCTTGTAAGAAATGGAAGAATATGTGATTCGGGAGGAATTTTTTTAATCCGTTGAGAGGAATATCTGTGGGTTGTGGCAATAGATTCCTTCTCACTCACAGCACCTCAATTTGCAGTGCACAGATTACACTCCAGTCAGTCAGCCACTGACCATTTTCAGCACGGAGGAGCCTATCCTTCCAGCATTGCATATGTAGAGGGTGCTACAGTCCTCCCAGATCTAGCTTGAAGTCTTCAGATTATATTACTGTAAATTCTTTATTGAGGACTTAAGATGCTATGAGGACACAGGTCCACAGGAAGCATTTTAACGTGTATTACGTGGCACTGCCACTTCAGTGAAAGCTCTCTGTGGTAGTATGGAGCCTGCCTGTCTCTGTACTTTGGAAATATTTTCAGGTTGTAATTATGTAAAGCATAGATAAGTTTCATTTCTTCCATCAATTCAATGCCAGAGAGCCCTTTGTGCCAGATAGGGTTAATGGAACAAACAACGAATTTCCAAAGTCAAATATTCAGTCTTTCGTTCTATGCCCTCTCCATGGTAATACCTTCTCTCTCTTTTTATGATTACCTTGAAGTTCTTTAATCTGGCCACTGCTCCAACATGCAATAGCCAAAAGCTACATTGTCACAATAATCCCCCCTGTTCTTTGAACTCTTGATCTTGTTTTCTTATTTGTACTGATCCTCCCGCCACCTTTCACTCCCTCCTGACAGTCACTATTATGGTGGTCAGTGCCTTACCCAGCTAGGTTCTCCCTGATATTTTCAGTCAGTCCACCCCACATCCCCGTTCATGGAGCAGCATTTATAGCTTCAGTGTTCTATTTCTGACCCTTTTGGAAGGGAGCAAGAGGACGGCTTGTGGGACTGTGTTTATAAAGTCTACGGTGACGCACAGTGGTGTCTTAGGCCCTCACACTGCCACTCACTCACTGACTTCCCCAGAGCAACCTCCAGTCCTATAGGCTCCATTCATGGTAAGTGCCCTATACAGGTATATACCATTCTTTATCTTTTATACTGTATTTTTTATTGTGCCTTTTCTATGTTTACAAATGCTCACCATTGTGTTACAACTGCTCGGTATGCAGTACAGTATGCTGTACAGATTTGTAGCCAGGAGCCATAGGCTCTACGATATAGCAACCTCGGAGTGTAGTAGGCTATAACCACCTAGGGTTGTGCACCCTATGATGTTCACACAAAGGTAAAGTCACCTAACAAAACACATCTCAGGATGTATCCCCATCCTTAAGTAACATATGACTGTACAAGTCTTTGTGTTGATATATGTTCTCATTTCTCTCAGATACATACCCAAGGATGGAATTGCTGGGTCATAGGGTAAGTGTATGTTTAACATTTTAAGAAATTGCTAAACTGTGAAAAAGTGGTTTTCACCAAACCTTTATATTGTCAGTTTTTAAAAGTTTGGCTGTTCTAATGGGAGTGTTTTTTTTTTGGGGGGGGGGTTTCATTTGCATTTTCCTCATGACTAATGATGTTGAATATATTTTCTTGTGCTTATTGGTCATTTATATATCTTCTTTTGTGAAGTATCTATTAAAATCTTTTTCTCAGTTTTTAAAAATAGATAGCTTGTCTTCTTATTATTGAGTTGTAAGAGTTATACATATATATATTCTGGATACAACTCTATCAGATCCATATTTTGAAAATATGTTCCCCCAGTCTGTGGCTTGCCTTTTCATTGTCCTAGTGGTGTCTTTCAAAGAACAGAGGTTTTAAATTTTGATGAAGTCCAATTTGCCATTTCTTTCTTTTATGATTCATACTTTTTGTGTCCCATATGAGAAATCTTTGCCAAAGTCACACAATTTTTTCTTCTATTTTTAAAAGTAATTTTTAAATGTTATCTTTTATGTTTAGGTCTCTAATCCATTATGAGTTAATTTTTACATATGGTATGATTGTTGAGGTCTAGATCCATCTCCTTCTCCTTGTAAATATATAGTTGTTCCAACACCATTTTTTTAAAATAACTATTTTCTCCATTGAAGTACCTTACCATCTTTGTCAAAAATCAACTGAAGTATGTGTGAAGGTCTACTACTGGACTCTAGTTTGTTTTATTCATCTGTATTTTTATTTAGTACACTGTCCTGATTACTGAAGCTCTATCCTAAGTCTTGGAATCAGGTAGAATACTCTTTTAATTTTGTTTTTCTTTTTCAAAATTATCTTGACTATTCTAGATCTTTTGCCTTTCCATATAAATTTCAGAATCAACACATCAATTTCTAAAAATAAAAAATTGCTGGCATTTTGCTTAAGGTGTCATTGAATTTATAGATTAAATTTTGCGACAACTTAATGTAATGGCTAAGTAGAAAGCCAGAGGAGAGAAAGAACTTTTAGGGGGATCATTTTATAAACTATATAAATGTCTAACCAATGTACTGTATACTTGAAACTAATAAAAAAAATTCGTGATAATGGACATCTTAACAATAGTAGGTCTTCTAATTCATGAATCTGATATGTCATTTATTTCTGTCTTCATTTCTCTTAGTAGCAACTCACATGTCTAAAAATAGTTTTTAACATTTATTTCTGAAAGGGGAACCATAAGTCTCTTTTTTGTGACTTGAGTTTTGTTACACTGAGCAAGACAATATATAGACCATCGAAGACCCAAGCAGAACTAAGAAAAATTAAATCATTTTGATATTGGGCATAAATGATTTATCTATCTTCTCCCGAAATTCAGATAAAATACTACAGGGCTACTAAAATCCTGAAGAGTTCCAAAGTAAAATATTTTGTTGCTCACAGCAACAAATTAGTGATAACCAATCAGGGATTGCCTTCAAAATATTTCAAAATAGGCTGTCCTTTACATAAGAGAAAGTCTTCTTTATGTTATGATTGCTTTCCAAGGTATATTACATTATGATAAATGATCATGTACATTGTTTTGACAATCAGAGTATTTACGAGTGAGAAACTGATTTGCCTGCGGTGATGAACTGAATTGTTAAAAAAAGCATGAACAATGACGATATCATTTAAAATTTGTTTAAGAATTGTGTTATGGTTTTGCTTTCTTTTTAATCAGGACCAAAAAAATAAAAAATCAAAAGCAGCCAAAAGTCATTTATTTTGTAGTAACAAGCATCCGACAGGTCCCATTAGAAGAACTCATTCACAAATCCAAAAGTCTAGATGGTTTTTTTCTGTTGCATCATGTTTACATGACCTCTCAGCTAGAGTATCAAGATAGTCTACTTGTGTTCTTAACCTTCGCTGTTGTTTGCTTCCAAGTTCTTGGAGTGAGAGTGATGATTTTCATCAGTTTAAAGGGGGTTTATGTAGCAATCAGACCCTGGATGTAAGGCATTGTATGTCGAGCATGAAATGTCTCTTTGATTTGTAGGAAAAAAAATTCAAGGTGAAACAAAAATTATGACCACTTTTCTCCATCCATGCCTAGCAAAACAAAACAAAACTCCAAAACCCAGCAGCTCAAATAACCTGCTGAGGAGTAAAGAAGGTGTCTCAAGTGGACAAGTACTGCTAACAGGCATGATAAGATTATTTATGCCAAAATTTCCAGGGAGCTTTGGGGGCTTGAAAGTACAACTATGCCATAGTTAGGGTGTCACGTGGGAAACGGGGAGATGGGCTGCTTCCCTGAGAACTTCAGTTTGACCCTTCCTTTGATGAAGGGAGAGTAGAGCCCTCAGATTTGCAGGGTCTGAGATTTGATATATTCAGCCCCCTGAGATGGATCTGCTCCCTGTGAAGAGGCTCACGTGAACCCAGCTAAAGTGAGATCAGACAGGCTTTTTTTTTCTCTCACCAGAAAAAAGAAATCTAAAAGAGAATCAAATCTTCATGAGAAAGACAGTTATATGTTATATGTATAGAGTCAGAGCATAAGAGATAAGTTGTGTGATTCAAATTTCAAGGGCTTTGCTAACTTGAGGCACCCACCTCCTCCTCCACGGAGCAGAGACCCACTACTGACTCTCTACAGGGCAACTCTGAGAACCTGGCCTAGTCCTTGGCAGTGCTGGCCACCCACTGCCAGCAGGTTGGCTTCCGATTCTCCCTTCTCCAACTTCCAGGCTGACTGTTCCCTTTCTGAAGGACCGTTTCCTTCTCCAGATATGTCAATATGGCCACCATCCTGATCTTTAGGCTGGAAGAATCTTCTAGTCAGTCATTTAGCAACATATTATTTACCTACAATTTGATCTTATAATATTTCAAAGGTCTCAATAAATTCTGGTTTGGAGGAAATTTTGCTTATGCTTTGCATACCATCCAGTGGCACTAGATCCTGAAAATGTTTCTGCAAAAAACGTCTCTGCATCCTCCCATTGCATACAAGTAAACTAGACTGTGGACATAGCTATACATTACTTGAGAACTGAGGGTAAAGCTTAGTGATGTGCACCTGGCCTGTGGTGACCGTCTGTTGAGTGAATGAGTATGAGTGATGAGTGCCGCTGACCTGTTTTGAACTTGATTTGACGTGAAGTAGCAGAGCGCACTGATCCAAATGCATGGATGGGTTTTCCTGCCCATCACTTTCTGATAATCAGGGATACTTTTTAAAAAAGATTACACCAAATCTTTGCTAATGAGTAAGTTTTTAAGCTCCTATTGTGCCGGACATATTCAGTTCGCAGTGAAGAAGTGCATTGACCTTTTGAATTTGCCATTTCGTTTGAATAATTTAGGCATTTTTTTCCTAGGCAATTTAGGCGAAAAAGTAGGACACTGTTCCTAAAAAAAGTGGTCAACAATTACAGCTATGAGTAAATATCACGTTTAATCCTGCTGCTTTCCTCAGGACAAGAAGCTCTTCTCCTTACTAGAGAGTAATCTTGACTGATACCCTGAGGTATCAGTCCATTACTTGACACATTTACCATCTATTATTTATGTGCAGGGCATTGAAATATTGTAGTGGGTGATATAGATAATTATTATAGGTTCTCCAACTTGGGACATTCCCATTCTCTCCTTATCCCTGACCCCAGCAATGACCACCCTACTTTCTGTCTGTATGAATTTGACTACTCACATGAGAGGAATCATACAGTATTTTTCCTTTTGTGACTGGGTTATTTCACTTTGCATAATGTCCTCCAGGTTCACCCAGGTTATAGCATGTATCAGAATTTCCTTTTTTTATAAGGCTGAATAATATTCCATTGTATATATGTACCACATTTTGTTTTTTCCACCCATCCATCAATGGACATGGGTTGCTTCCACCTTTTTAATACTGTGAATAATACTGCTTTTCGTCTGATCTTCACTTCCTCTCTTTTCTCCTAAATTCTATTTGCCTCATAGCAGCTGGAGTAATCTTCTAAAACTGTGAACCAGATCATGTCACTTCTCTGCTTGGTATTGTCCAAAACCTTCCAATTGGCCTCAGTGAAATCTAGACACCTCACCACATGAGCTGTCCCAGTCCACATATTTCACTCGCCTTCCCTGTTCATTATATCTGGCCACAGGACTTTTGTCATTTTCAAGCAGCACCAACTGTTCCTGTCTTAGGGCCCTCCCTGGTGTTGCTTCTCAACATAGAACACTCTCAGCTCTGGAGTTTTGCTGGAATGGCTCCTTCTTTACATTGTACATTCTCTTCAGGCACATAATCTAAAGTGCTCCCTCCTCCAGTCATGTTGCTCTCTGTCATGTTTCCCTAGCCTTTTCCCTCCATAGGGAAAATTGACATTTTTTTTTATTGGTTTACCTGTTTTTCTGTCTCTCCATTTTGGTATGTGCCACCATGTCACTACTGATCAGTGGATAGGGTGATGCTGAATGTGACCTGAGGAATTGAAAGACAATGAATTTAACAATTAGAAAGTCAGATGGCTGCTTCTTTTTACTCTTTTGTGGCGCAGTATATTAATTTTCCAAACGCAATAAATACCCAGGCATTTGTAAAAGGGCACGTCATACGTCAACTATTGAATGCTTCTTTGACCACAGTGCCTAGAGTACAATAGTGTGTTACTGCCAGACTGAGACCAAACATCTGAAAAGTGAGTATGTCCCTTGGAAGTACTTAAGACATAATAGATCAATATATTTGGAGAGACATGTCAAAATCAGTGTGTAATACGAAGTAAATGACTGTGGACACTCATAGGTGGTACCTATAGATTCTTGCTGTTATTGATCACATATGGCTGTCAGGGGGAAAAAATTGTACACACACTCTTAAGCTGTGTATCTTTATTTACAAATTGTTTATATGTATAGTAAAATATTGGATAATATTGAGAAAATCAGCTTGCTACATAAAATATTGGTAGAATTAAGTATTTTTGTTTGTTTGTTTTTTAAGATTAAAAAAAAAATAGAGACTCTAATCCACTTTGCCTACATATCCTCTGGGATGAATGCCTGCCTCTCTTGAGTCCACAAGCCTAATCATGGACCATGAAGTGTATCGATGACAAAGCTCTCCTCACTGTCGCTGATCAATCTTCCATCAGAATATTTTGTGGGGGGATAGATCAGTTCAGCTGCCAAGTCTCTTGGAAATGCAGTGAGAGCCCTCCATGGTCTCTGGTATGATCTGTTAGTTTTTTGTTGAGTGAAGTTATTAATATTCTAGACTCAACTTTCTTTATACCCTCCTGATGAATAAAACAGACTTGGCTTTTTAAATTTATTTTTACAATCAAAGATGACTTTGTTTTCCTGTATGACACTAGGCCAGGTTTTTATAGAGCCTATCAGTGATTTAGATACACTCTTACTGAATAATATTAAGTTCACCTTACTTATAATTCATTTAGAGAAATTTAAATTAACGGCTTTCAGAATAAGAACATTTTATATTGAAGAGACTAGTTGAAAGAGATGTATATGATAATTTTGCCCATTGTTTGTATATTCATTCTATTAAATATGATTAGCTTTATTTAAGAAATAGAGATGTATAAAGGGCACCTTTTTTATTGAAGTGCATTGTTTAAGTACTGTAAGTTGCTAAGATTGGTGAAAGTTAAGGCATTTGGAGATGTTTGGGATAGCAACAGTCATTTGCTCAATAAATTGATTTTCCAGTTATTTTTTTTAGTTAAGAGAGAAAAAATAAATTGTTTACCTCATAGCATTTGACTTATTACTCTGTGACCAGACTGTCCGATTAGTTTCCACCAAATCGAAAATTTTATTTTTCCATGAGCTTTTGTAAGAGGATCTTGTCATTTTAAGTGGAAAAAGAGAGGAAAAAGCAAAGTTGCCTTCGTGGGAGGCTAGGTAGGTCCTTGGCTGTCTCTAATTAGTGTGTGACCTCCAGCAAGTCACTTCACCTTTCTAGTATGGATGTTTTATATCTATTGAATGGACATAGTAATTCCTGTTCCCTTATACATTTTTAGAAGTGTCTTAGCTCTGTAAGAAGACACATGGAAATGACTATGTAAGTGAAGAGATTTTGCCATAAAAGTTGTTCGTATGTGAAGTATTAGTATGCAAATTAATGTCACATTTTAAAAGACCATTTTCTTCATTTTATTGACTGTTATTTTTTATTTTCAAATGAACTTTATTTTCTAATAGTTTTATATTTACAAAAAAGTTATGAAGATAGCAGAGAATTTCCATATGTTCCATGTCATTTCCAGTTTTATGAACATTTAGGATTAGCATTTTATTCATATTTTTAATCTCTAAAACCAATACTCTATATTTTCAAGACCTAAATGTGGGATGCCCTGCTATAGCTATCTTTTCTGTGGTCTTAGCTTTCTTTCCCCACCTGCAATGAAAAACACTGTATTTCCTGTAGATAGATGTATCAGTTATGACATTTTTGGTTCCAAATAATAGAAAAGCCTATCTTGACTGGCTTAAAGAATAAAGAAAATTTACGAACTCAGATAACAGAAAGTGTGGAGGTAGGGTAGTTCCAAGATCGATTCAGAACTCAATGCCATCACCAGAGTCAAGCTTTTTCCATTTTTCTGCCTCCTTGTGCTCAGTGAGTTGACTAATCTGTAGTCTAGCATGGCTTCCCATTGCCAGATGGCTGTAGTAGTTCATGTATCTCATCCAGAAACAACCACAACCAGAAGAGGACTGTTTTTTCTTTGTGATTCTTGATGAGCAAGGAAGGCTTTTCTAGGAGCCCTTCATCACACTTACTCTCATTTTTTTTTTTTTTTTGGTTCAATTGCATCACATGCCCACGCCTAAGCCAGTCACTGGTAAGAGAAGCGGGCACCATGAGTGGCTTCGAGTAATCTTGATGTACTTCTTGGAACTGGAGCAGGGGTTACCTTTTTGAGGAAGTATATAATCATCTAGGGGACAGTGGACACCTGAGCAAAAGTAATGTTGGAGTAGAAAGGAGGTGTGGTGGTGAATGGCTTTTGGGTTAGCAATGAACAAAGTCAACTCCAACAGATATTATCACAAGTGCATAATAATGGTGAGTGAAAGAAATTTAAATAATAAAATGACTAACACCTGTTATTTGCTTTTTAAATACAAGATATTATTCTAAGATAGAAATAGGATTCTGTAATATCATCAAGGTATTTTCTAGCACACTTTGAAGTAATGTAGATTTGGGGATCCAATGTTATTATTAGGGACATTTAAAATTTATAAAGCCCTCTAATTTATAGATACTGAGACAATATATGCCTAATAAATATTTGCTGAGCTATGTTGAATGAATATTTAGTCCAAAGCTATGAAGCAAGTTATATTTCCTTACTTCTTTTTGCTTGAATATGGATTTTTCTTCTAAATTTTGACTATAAACAATATATATATATATATATATATATATATATATATATATATATATATATTTCAAGTAGAATTAGTATAGATAAGTTAATATACTGGATATTTTGTAGATAACAATTTGAATCAGGAAAAAGTTTAACTTATAAACTGTCAGAACTTTAGCAACATTTGAAAAACAAATGCATTTGAAGTGATCTATTTTTAAAAACTTGCATTTGTTTTTTTTTTTTTGACATATAATTTAAAAAGAGTACACTCCTTTTTGGTTCACAGTTCTATGAATTTTGACAAATTTTGGTGACAACCATCACCAGAATTAAGATGAAGAATATTTCCAATATCCCAAAATGTTCTCTCGTGCTGCTTTGTAGTCAATTTCTTCCCTTTGACCTCAATTTCTAGCAATGATTGCTTTGATTTCTGTCCTTATGGTTTTTGCCTTTTTCAGACTAATACATAAATGGAGTCTTTTAAATTTGGTTTATTTCACTTAGCAGAATTCTTTTGAGATTTATCCATGTTGTGATGTGTATCTGTAGTTTTTTTTTTTTTTTTTTTTGCCAGGTAGTATTCCATTGTATGGATATACTACGGTTTGTTTATTCATTCATAAGTTGATGGACATTCGGTTTATTGCAAGCTTTTGCCAGTTATGAATTACATTGCTATAAATGTTTGCAGAAGGTTTTTGTGAAAACATTTGTTTTCATTTCTCCTGAGTAATGTCTACGAGTGGAATGCTGGGAAATGTGTTATGTATTTAATTTTGTAAGAAATTGTTTAACCAAGTGGCTACGCTGCTTTGCAGTCTCACCAACAATGTATGAGAATTTTAGTTGTTCCACATCCTCCCTTCAACATTCGGTAATGTCGATTTTTTATGTGAGCTATTTTAATAGGTGTGTAGCAGTATCTCATTGTGATTTTTTTTTTTTGTTTTGTTTCCCTAATTTGACTGGCAATGCTGAACGTGTTTTCATGTGCTTATATCTCTTCATTGGTGAAATGATTGTTCAAATCTTTCCCTGGTTATTTTTTTACTAAACTGTTTGTTTTCTTGTTATTGAGTGAGAATTTTAAAATATTCTGGATGCAAATTCTTATCAGATAGGATTCACAAATGTTTTATCCCCCTCTTTGGCTTATCCTTTCATTTTCTTAACCATGTGTTCAGAGGGATTAATCTATTTTAGGTATCGGGAAATAAAAACAATTCATATTTATGCTTGCTTAAAGATTTCTTACATGCAGGGTTAGCAAAATGTCATTCAACACCCCCCTACCCAAAACCATGATAATTTTTACAATAGCTTTATTGGAAAAAAAAAAAAAAAGTAAAGCAGCAATAACACAAAGGCTTTCTAAAATACTAAAATTATGAGCTATGTTAATTCTAATATTCACAATTATTTATCTGTATCCTGTAGTTTTGCAGTATGATTACTTCTTGTAATAGAAAATTAAGGTATAGAACAATGTTCATGAACTTTTCCTTATGGCTCATTATAACACCATTATAATGTCAGATGCACCAAAAAAAAAAAAAAAAAAAAAAAAAATCTACCGAGAGTGATCACCGATGGGTCCCAGGAATAATGTCATATTAATCAAATTAAGTCAATATTCTACATGTTGTTATACACTATTTTAACATTTTCCTTTATTTGTTGAGATCAGCTAGGCTGATGTGATAGTGACAATCTCCAGATCTCACTGGCTGAACAAATAAAAGCTTATTTATGGCCTCGTTGGGTGATGGTGGTGGTGTGTGGGTTGCTCTACTTAGTCTCTCAGAGTCCCGGATGGTGGAGGCTTAGCCTTTGGAACTTTGGTTGGGGAGAACAGCAGGGAAAGGGTGAGATGAAAACACCTGCAGGGCTTTTCATGCCTCACTGACAGAGGTCTCATCCACTCACATTTCATTAGCCAGAATTGGTAATGTGACCCTGTATAATCATGAAGGGGCTGGAGAGCATAGTCTCCCGAACATTTAAGAAGTCAAGGAGAAGTGGATATAGTTGAACACTAATAATGTTTATCACATTTTTAAAAATAGCATAAAAGTTAAATTATAACCACATTATTTAAATTAGAGACACATTTGGAGGTAGTTTTATTACTTGCTGTTGGGGAAACCTTGGACAAATTACTTACCTCCGTGAGCCTGAACGACCCTATCTGAAAAAGGGGTGATAGTGGTAGTTAACATTTATCGAGTATATAGGAACCAGGTCCTGTTATAAGTACTTGACATACATTAAATGCTTTAATCTTTACAACTCAGATGCAGGAGAAACTTGTTTATCACCATTGTTACTGATGAGGCAGTTGGGGGACAGGGAGCCCAGGTAACTCACTGACCCAGTCAGCTTGTAAGAGCTAGTCCTGCGATTGGAACTCAGGCCTCAAGTTCCAGTGCTGCTGGGCTTCATGACTAGGCTTTCCCTCCTCTTTTGGTGGTAATCATACCTGTTTGGATTGTACCTCACCCCTGGACCAGTCCACCTCTGCAGTGATAAAGCATCTTCCTCTAATTCCTGCTAAAAATAATATTACGTTAGAAAAGAAAAAGAGGTGTGTGTGTGTGTGTGTGGTTTGTGTGGACAACAAATTGCTTGTGAATACATATCCTTTCTCTCTCTTGTAGGCACCCAGGAACAGATCACTCCCTATTTGGATTTTCATTCTGAAGGCCAACTGAATGCTCTGGAAATGACCCCAAAGTCCTCCTAGGGTGACAGCACTGACTCCCCACCCTAGATAGGAAGGGCCCATCAGGCTGTCTCTAGTGAGCTTCCAATTCCAGCATATGCAGGATTACGATTCCCAGAGCATCTGACATGTCCTTTCTCATCACGTCTCCACATATATCAACAAATGCTCACATGCTAGAAGATTGAATGAACTATGCTGATGACTCTGTGTAATTTGACTTCAATGCATTGCAAACTCAGATCAGTTTTAGGTAATCATATCAAGCCACTTCAGGACACTGTGTGTCAGCCTTCATGTTTTTAACAAGATATGATGCCAGGTTGGGTCCAATGCAAATGCACTTGGAATTTTCAAATTCAGTTAATGAAAGCATCTGGATTGTCTCTAGACCACACAAGCCTGCAGTGCTAAAATGGGCACATTGCAAAGTTATTTTCAAGGGCTGTGACTTCTGTTCTGCTAAACTTTTACAATTTGTGAGTAAAAAGAGTTGGTATTTTTCCTCTTCAGTTCTCGCATTCATAGTTTATGCAGCACGTGCACAAGAGAAGGGCCCATTGAGGGAACCAGGAAACTTTACAATGCATAATGTTTCCTTTTGGTTGTTCTCACTCCACAATTGAGGCAGAGGGAACATTACTGGGGTAACTTCCTGGTATGCTTCAGTTTGATATCTTTGTCTTCCGGTGTTCCATGAGATACTACTAACAAACTACGAAAAACATTCTCTGGATATGGATTGCAGGTCAGCCTGGTGCTACAGTTTAATTCTTATGATTGGGTGGACACACATTTTAGTATTTATTTAAAAAAATTTTTTTTTCAGATAATATATACTGTAGTATAGAGAAATCATTCTCTCAGAATAAAATGTTTTTTCCAAGTAAATGCCTAAGCGATTTCTACGAGAATAGCTCAGTTAACTCCTCTGTATACATACAGACATAAAGCACTTACCTACCTGGCGGGGATATTGGGGAGCTAGTTAATTGTCTACAAAATGCTCTCAAACTCCTAGATGTAAGAAGCCACACGTTCTGTCCCCAGCATCACTGTTACAGTGCTTTCTGATGCCAAAGAGAATCTGATCCAGAATCTACTTCCAACATCTTGGAAGATGGGCCTGTGTTTTGAGAGAGGAACATCGGTACTCGTCAGTTGTTTACAATTGTTCAGCTTGCTATGATCTAATGTAGTTTATGTTTAGGAGTGGCGTGCTGGCACAAGTCATGTCTTTTATAAAGCCATCCCAAACAATGTCACAATTGTCACAAAGAGGAAGAATCCAAGAACAAACCAGTGATTTCGCCAAATGTCTTTTACCTTTGTTTTTTTTTCTTAAAGATCAAATTCAAACTGCATTTTATGCTTTCTTTCACTGAATTAACAATGGTCTGGAGAAGGTATTTCAATCCCCTTAAAGAAACCTTTTATATAATGACAAACCCATCCACTTTTCAGTTCAGGCTGGATCTGGGTGACAATCAGACATGTAAGTGTTGGCTGGTTCCTGTGCGGTGTCCCTGTCACCGCTCTTGCCGCCAAGGCTATGGTCACTATTAAAAGAAACAGGGGCTCACTGCTTCTGAGCTCCTCCTCTGAGCAGAAGAATGTTAAACTAGACATCTGCCTGCAAAAACAATCAGCTAAACATGTACTCACTCTCAAAGGAGGGCCTTGTTCTGTCTCTTAACTTTTGGAAGAATGGCTTTTTCTAAATGAGCTTTGGAAAAGCAATAACAAGCCAAGCTATCCACCTTACACTGATTTCTACATTAATATAGAAAAGGTACATTTTTAATAGTGTTTATCTTTTATTAAATGAATCTTTCTATGGTGGTCGTTAAATTATTAGTACTTATATAATGTACAGTACAACTATCATATATGCTGATATTAATTTCATTAGAGCTAATGACATGATGTATTTAGCATTGATCTTATGTAATCCTCGTAATAGTCATATGTGAGAGGTATTATTTTGATTTTACAAATGAAAAGACTGAAGCTTTGAAGAGTTGGGTTATCTGCAAGTGGAGAAGCAGGTATTCCAGGCTGTTGTCAACAAGTGTGTGCAGCCGCCAGCCTCTACTGGCTAGAGTTCTAGAATATCATATGCTAATGATTTTAGTGATAATCAGGAAAGTTCATACATTATTGTTGGCTTTAATATTATCCTTACAGGATGAGAAGACGGTAAGCATAACATCTGTAGAGTTTTTTCAATAGAAGGAAAATTGAATGAAAATGTAAGGTGGCCAGGTGGGGAAAAATGTCTCAAAAAGGTTTCCAAATTCCTACTTAGTGTCACATCCTTAGGCTAAAGTGGAAACGAAACAAGAATTATTTCTGTGAAAACACCAGCTGATTTCCACTATAGAGATTAGGGGATCAGAGGGCAGGGCGAAATCAGTAAGGCTCAGAATGTTCATTTAAAAATACATGATGAGCCTTTATTTTGTAAATAGTAAGCATAACTAAGGTATTGGAAATCTCTTCTGGAATAAATTATTAACCCTATGGTGGAAGAGACAGTAGACAGGAGGTTAGGAGGTACAGATTCTGGTCCTGCCTCTAATTAGCTAGCTATGTGACCTTGGATGAGTCACTTGACCTCTCTAAACTTTAATTTTTTCTTCTGCACAGTGAAGCCTCTCATTCCTCCCTATTCTAAAATTCTCTGGGTCTGTGAGTCAAACTTGTCTCATCTTTGTTCATGGCTCAATTTTACTTTTCACATACCTCTTGTGGAATTGTCAAGGAATCAACTGAAAATGCAATTCAATTCTCACATGAGTGTTTTTGCTCACTCCACGCCCCCATGCTGCTGTTTTTAACCCCTTTGTCATTAGGGAACACTTTCAAGGATAGAGGGAAGCAAGGAAGATGGAAATAATTTACCAAAAGACTGAGTTTTACATTTACATGCAATGCACTCCTGTCCACTTTGCCAGTTCTTTGATCGTTCTGCTTTTCGATTATTCTCTTATGTTGGATTGCTTTTTTTTTTTTATTTACCACAGAATGGTTTTTAAACATTGTAACTTTGAAAACTCTAAATAGAAGATGGATTCTTCTATTTAAATTAGCAAGAAACGAAATAATTTTAGACTTTTACCTTCGAATTTTCCATGTGCAATGGTTAAAATTATTTTAGCTGACAGAATTAATAACCTGATAGAATTAAAATGTCTTAGGAAAATTTTTTATGGCTGAACACTAAGTATATGAGCAAAAACTGCATTGGTATATAAAGCATACCAATCTCCTTCATCATAGAAAATATTTTAACATTTCTTTTTGGGAGCCTATTTTAAAACAAATGTTACAAATTCACAATCACCACTTTATAAAAATGCACTGTACTAGGTAGGGAATACATACTCAGATGATACGAAGACCACAAAAGAGAAAGAAGGCTCAGTCTGCAGCTGCCTTTGAAACCCCAACCTGGTTTTTCTGAAAAACAAAATATCAAAACACAGAAAAACTGTGAAGACTGCCTAATAGAAGACAATCCTTGCATCTGAAGGTCTTTATGCAGAATCCGAAATGTAGAAACCCAATATATATATATTTTATCAATAATGTCATTTACCTTGTGTTTACTGAGTGCAATAATTACCTGTGGCCTTCCAGGGTTTGTCTCGACTTTCTCAATCACATTCTTATTAACTTATTTAGCTTATATGAATTACTAAACTGATTTCAGCCATGGACAGACACTTCGCTTGGTGTGATAGAACCAGTAGATGTTACTGCTTGTTTTATTACTCAGGCCCATGAACAAGGCTATATGTTCTGTTCCAAATGCTGAGAATTTATTTATACTTGCACTAAACACGAATGGCCTAGGGCAGGAATTGAAACTATGTGGCATCTATGTGAGCACTACCCTCTCCAAAGACCAGTGCCCATAATTGATCATAACTCTATTTCCTGCTGGGCTGAACTCAGTCTCAGAATCCGTCACAATTGCAGTGAATACAGCCACCATAAGAAAATGGAAAACTGTTTGCTGCCGGTAGTCTAGAATTAAAATATCTAATTAAAAGCCTCCCAGGCTTGCTCTTTCCTTATTATATTTTGATTGCCTTTTCTGAAATTTTCAAATCTTTCATTTTCATTTTGACAAGTAATGATTTTTTTTCAAGAAAAAATAAATGACCTTTTATTACATATTTTTGAATTCTCCACAGCACCTCAAACACTTCTAAATACACATTAGGGACTCGAGAAGTCTTTATTTCTTGAAGAGCCTAAAAACTAGGATTATAAGACAGAAATATCACACGAAGCCGGAGTGGACCTGGTCTCAGGTGTATCGGGTGTCAGTTCTCTTGGAAAGAATCAGGCACCAAATGGGGCCAATGAATTAAGTCCTGGGAAACTGGCAGAGGAAAGAAGAAATGTGGAAGTTCCAGTTCCTTTTGTGTTACAAGTTTCCAAAATATGAGGAAATATGCCAAATGCCCTTGGCTTTCAAATGATAATATATTCTGAGTTACTCGGAGTTAATGACTAACAGGGAAACGCCCACTGAACAGTTCAGGACAGTCTCTCCCAAGTCAGATCCTGTTGGCAAATGGCCAAAGAACCCTTCTCTCCTGAGCCAGCCAGCCACTTCTGTGGCCAGGAAGCACTTTGCCATCAACACAGTATTATAAAAGTGAGCAATTAAAAGTCCCATTTGAAATTAATCAAATAACTCCACTGAATATCCCCAAATTTGTCTTTGAAACAGATTTGATTTGAAGTCCTGACTTGATTTTTGGCAAAACTGTTTCTTAACTCAAAATACAAATATAAAGATAAGCTCGAAGTCGTTTTTTAAGAAAATAAACAAAGATAAGATTTTTAAATGGTCTATTTTATTTAGCAATATATTGGACAAACAATAATGTTCTAAGGCTAATTTTAAGACAAATGCAATAAAATTACATGAATTGCCATTAAAACCGTACATGCCTAAAATAATCTGGTTGGTGAATCTGCTTTATTTCAGATTTTGTGGGTTTCTAAAGTAATTCCTTCTTTAATTTACCTCAACATATATGATGCTTTCCTCTGATTCCAGTAAATATACCCAACTTGCAGCTGAAGAAAATAAAAAAAAAGTTAAAAGGTTCCAATTATTTCTTTAATGCAAGTGAGAAATTTACATTTAATATAAATTTCACACTCATTTGTTCATTTAACATTTACTGAGCACCTGCTCTGTGTCAGGAACTCCGTTAGCTACTGGGGAATAGAGCAAGAAACAAGATAAATACAGTTTCTACTCTGTGGAGCTTACAATCTAGTTGGAAATCTTGCCATTAAACTACAGAAAGAAATGTCAACAATTGAGATAAATGTGGTGCAAATAAAAGATGCTTACATCTTTTGGTTTACTTATAAAACTATGGTTTCCTGTAGAGGTGGTTTTGATTACCTAAATTTTGATCTGACCTCTAAAAGATGTTTGAATTAAAATAGAAATAAAATTAAATAGAGAGTCTAGGATGGGCACACTAAATTGTTACTTCCGAATGTATCTGTGTTGAATATAAAAATGACAAAAAAACTTTAAAAAATGCTAGTCATTCTAGAGATACTTTTAACCAGAACGGTTTCCAGGGGGAATTCATGACTGCTTTAGGTTAACGGTCACTGGCTTCATGTTCAGCTCTCAATTAAACTCTGAACCTCAATTGTTATTACTTAATTGACTTGGTTATATTTCATGTCAGCATTTCAAAATGACCTTCCTTTTAAAAAATAAAAATTACCCTGATGTAGTACCTTGGGTCTTTGCTGAGCCTGACATTGCTATAGCAGTCCCACAGTATCTTTATGTATGGTTAGGCCTAGAACTTGCTTAGTTTTGCAATCACGAGAGTATTCCGTAACATCCTCTATGCTATAAGACAGCTCCAGATAAATCCAAGTGATGAGGGTAAAAGAATGAAAAACTAAATACATCTGTTGCCGTGATTATTATTAAAATGCCACATAAATCCACTGATACCCACTTTATTCTAAGCACAGGGAATTAGTCTTAAAAACCTCGAGTATCACAATTAAATATTGCCAAATTAAACTTATTTTAAAATAATGCTATAGTATCTTTTTCTTACATTATGTGACTCCAAATATTTAGTTGTTCCAATTAACTAGATGGAAACATAAATCCCCTGTACTTAGACATGAAACGACAATAAGAACAAGTTGGATTTAATGAGTCGGGTTTTATATAAAGTAGGTATGACGCCAAGATCGAACTTTGCTACACTGACTGAAACGAATTAAGGCATCAAATGAGCATTTCTCCTCCCCCCCCTGGACTGTGGAAAAGTTTTAAAAGTCTTTTTGAAGTACTTTGATCAAGCTTTGAAATCATTTCAGTGGATTACTATTGTATGAAAACTGTAATTTATAGTGCTTGACCTAAGCAGCCCTTTGTCTCACAGCCGTATTCAAAACAATAGCAGGAAAGTGAAAAACACAAGGGGAACCCGAGCTGTTCTGGTTATTATTTAATTCATAATTCCATCTTCCTTATTTAATCTTTGGAATCCAGGCATGTTCTTAGTAACACAGGTTCAGACCATGTTTACTATAAATCCATAGGAAGGTTGGTTTTGGGTAAAACAATCAGATGATCCAAAGACCCTTCCTGACCTGCGAGTGACTTCACAGACAGGTTCAGAGAGGTGATTCTCTGTAAACGGTGACACTGCAGGCAAACTCTCATTGTTTACCTTTTGGTTTCCTCTCGGTTTAAGCCTGCTTTGTTCCTGAACGCTAATTGAGAATGTGCCAGTTGGGAGATTTTCTCCTCCCATCTTTGTCACAAAATAGTTTTGTTCTGAGGCAACTTGCTCCCATCAGATCACATGAAAAATGACAGGCTGACCCCCAAGATGAATGAGCTACAAGTGCTTCTCTAAACCATACAGGCCTTTTACTATATTGATCTGTAATTTTTATCAGTGGCACAAAACCACTCAGGCTGAAAGTAGCTGTAAACCTCACATGTTCCTTTGGCTCCTTTTGCCAAAACATTTATTTAATGATGGCCTGAAACTCCTGTCATATCCGACGCTGTGAAATCTTATTATCTCAGTTACAAGTTTTATAACCTTTCGGGTGCCACACACACTTTTGCATATTCTGGCATGTGGAGGATGCTTAGGTATGCTTTTCCCCAGATTATTACATCAACTGCCCCCCTACCCCACCCTAACCTCCACTCCACTCCACATATGGATCAGGACTTCGATGGAATGGATTTTGGTCCTGGGATCAGTTTCTAGAGAGAAGAAAGAGCCAAGGAGTAGTGACAAAGTGCAGATTACATGTCCACGTGGGAGGAAAATGGCAAAGGCTAGTGAAAGGGCAGGTGGCCGGGAAGAGGTGGGAAGTGAGGGGACGAAAGCAGTAAAGATTTAATTCCATCGAAACACCAGGTCTGTCCCGGGGAGGAGGTTCAAAAGAGCAGGTATCTCGGTCCCAGAGAGGAAAGGAAACAATGGGTGTAGCTCCTCAGTGAGAGGCAAGTGAATTAACTGTTCACTTGGGCACCGAGCATTATTAATTAGTGTGGCCCATCAGGGAACATTTAGTGAATTACCTCATCCAGGGCTCTAAGCAAATCTCCTGGCGGCATCAGTGAGTTAATGCACCCCCCAAGGACCAACAATTTATCATCTTTTCCAGAGTGGAATCAAGCCTTGCTGATAATGAGCAGGTACACACACCTATAGTTAAAAGAGAATTATTTCCCCTGGAGATCCAGCTTTCTACTTTGAACCCCTGAGCCTTCCCTTTTACGTTCATTTTTAGGAGTCTTTAGAAGAGTTGACATATACCTCACTTAGAAGGCAAAAGAAAAAACGATTTTCATTACGTTTTTTGTTTTTGGTTGGTTGGTTTGTTTTTTTGGGGGGTGGAATTTTGGGGGAGAGGGAAGGAGTCTATGAAGTCACTTTAAATATTAGTGCTGCATCAGCTTTACTCTGAGCTGATCCCCTGCCACACTTTGAACAAGGTCTCTACTTGTTTGTGAAAGCAGATGCTTGGCAAGTCTATCTATGCCAGAGAGAACATCATTCAGTTTTACGTTTCACACACACGCCAGCTTTCTGGGTTGGCATAATTCATTAGCACAGTTTGCAGAGAGCTCCATAAAACAAGGTCTGGCTTTAATGGTAATGTTCTAATGACGACAGCAATAAAAAAAAATGCTGTCATCCCAAGACTGCTTTCCAGGGCTGATGTTTATATCGTCTAAACGAAAAAACCAAACAAGTAAACAAGCAACACACACAGATATAACAGAGATAAGTATTTCTAACATAAAAGCGAAAGAACAAGGAGGCTTTCAACTTCCAATCTGAAACATTACTCTCTTCCCCTCAGAACCCTCCAACGGGAAAGTCGTAGGTATCATAATCACATTGGTTCTTGTGTGGGAAAAAGCTTCGTTTTGAATAACTTGCAACTTTATCATAGTATGCACAGTTGACTGCTGGTTAGTTTTCCTCTTTTAGGAGACACATTTTAAAACCTTACTCATAAAGAGGGGGCGGTGCCTTTGCCTGAGAACACCAGTACCTCCTCATAACACATTATGTCAGGGCACCAGGAAGAATGAGTACGAAGCGCAAACATCACCTTTATTTTTTAATTTATTTGTGCACACTCGTCATAAATTTATTTAATGTAAAACAAACAAATGCTTGACAAGGGTTTAGCAGGGGTTTCAACATCTGTGCAGATAAATGTAATTTATTCCTAATGAAGAAAAAGCAGTTTAGAGCAAGCCATGAAAACTTCTAAGAACAGTTTTAAGGCATGTGTGCATGTCTGTGTGTGTGCGTGTGCGTGTGCGTAGACAATAGCAGTGGTTTCAAATCATGCTATTTCACTCACAAAACCTGCATGGATGCATTTTACAGTGGGACAGAAGTTTGCATGTTACATCCTTCTCATTTCCTGGTTTTCCTCTTTCTTTCCTTTTTCTCATTTAATGTAACCCTCAGCAGAGTTAAAATCCACATGTTCAGACTCAACATGTTTGTGTCCTTCAAAAGAAAAAGCAGTAGGCAGACTTTTGCAAACCTTCTTAGATACAAAATGAACAAAGTACTAACGGTATAGTCTTTTGAAAGAACCAAGCAATATATATAACTTAAATATGTTTGTAAAAACTTACATTTTTATTAATATTTCCAAGCTCACCAATTCAGCATTATAAAAGTCATTATGTTTTGTCAACATAGGGGCAAATCTTTCACTAAATACATTTTTGGGTATAGATTAACCTTTAACCTCTTCAAAGATAGTCTTATAATGATTTAATTGATGTTTTGCTTCAGACTGAAATTTGATTCACAGCATAAAAAGTGAATAAATTAAAGTGAACAAATACAAACTCTCCTTTATTTTGCCTATTGACAATCACACTAGGTTTATTTCCGGTACACTTCATTCATTCGAGCTGAACATTTCTAATGCCTAAATTCTTTGAGTGTTATATAATTACGTGGTATAAAATGCAGATAAAAAGGAGTGTACAGAATGTGCTTTTAAAAACTTTGACTCATAAAAATGCTATCATACATATTGAAAACTAGCCCTGTTTAAAAATAGACTCTTGTCAAAGCTGGCACAGAGCTTCGAGTGTCGCCCCTCGGCCCCCAAGCCAATGCAGGAGTGTGGTTTCCAAACACAATGTAACTAATACTTTCAAATGAGATAAATGGAAAATGTTTGGTGTTCAAATAAGTATTATAAAAAGAGGAAATTCTCAAGTCTATTTTTCAGCTTGGCTTAAGAAGTCAGGAAACGGTTAAGACTGGACTAAACAAGCATGCAGCCCAGGCTGTCCTTGAGGTCTACTGGAGCCCTGCAGGTGAGGGTGAAATTTTAGTTTCAGGCTTTGTGTCTTCAGCTTTGCTAGGTTTGTGCTAGATTATTCCATGACGGTAATGCCACACTGGGCATCTGTGAGTGTATATACATGAAGAGAAAGGGGAAGGAGGAGAGAATGAATGGAGGCTTAGAAAAAAAAAAAAAAGAGGGTGATTCGGTAACTGGGAGGAGAATTGAAAAATCACACCTTTCAGTCCACATTTTTTCTTTTGTTCAGTATTCAAGGAGAAACCATCCGGAAGGAAGAAAGATTATGACTATCTATAAACTAACTGTTTGACAGAGACAGAAATGCTGATAATGAGTGGTTTGTGTCTGTAGTTCTTGGCTGTTCACATCAGCAAGGGATGAAGGAAAACAGAAACTCTTGATATGTTTGTCTAAAGAGGTAGTGGTGTGACCACGAGCAGCGAGAGTTCAGCTGGAGTTCAGGGCAGATGTTGCCAGGAGTTGACGCTGCAGGAAAGTAAAATTGCTTCCGGATTCACCTTTTCCTCCCAGCTTCTCTTCCAGGGTCATCAGGGTCAGGCTATGCTATGGCATAAGGTGACGATGTCCGTGGGGAAACAGGCTTTGAGCAGGATGCCCCTCTCCCGGTTACAGTCCAACTCCTGGATAAATCCGTACCAATAGATGACTAGGCCTGGCCCAAATCTGCAAGAACACGAGAAAAAAAAAAAACCACATGAGTAAAATCAACATAGTCCCCAAAAAAGTAATCTTTGAAGAGCTGATGATTAAGTGACATTATTGCAAACATCTTAATTTTGGTGGGTGTAACTATGACTGAAAGTAGTTGAACTTACACCAAAGAGCTAACTTAATACAAGTAGTATCACTGTGGGTAGGTTTATTACATTTCTTTCAAGGAACCTGAAGTATTTCAGATATATGCACTCCCCTAATTACCGTTCAATAAGATGTTATGAGCTTGGGCTGATGTGACTGCTTAGCTGATGGAGGACAGAACCAGGGTCAAAACAGTGATGAGCTGGGGAGCGCCACGCCTGGGATCTTAGCCTCAGCATTTAGAAAAACTCTTTCAAAAATGAAACTTAGTTCTTTTCAACTGAGGAGAAAGAAGAGTGTTTGAAATATAATTTAAAAAAATGGAACGACTCAAGGTCTTCTTCTGGTTATGTTCTAACCATGCACCAATAGGGTGAGAAGTGCCTTCTGTCACCCATTCTTTCCAGTCTCCAGAAAAAATAAATCCATGGGACAATGGGGATCCCTCATAGAAACCTTCTCCCTGACCCTTCAATCTCTGCATTACAACCTAAGTGTAAAAGTGACATAAAATTTGGTCATAGGTTCTTAATAAAAACAGAGAATAATGCCTCATAGGTTTGTGACAAAGCATAGACAGATCTTTCTAAATTGTGCCTCCGAATTATCTCCAATTTGGTGAGCAGCAGACTCAGGAAGTCGCCCTATAGACTACTTCACCCATCAGGAAGTTGAGACCTCTAGGCTGGGTTCATAAAGATGTAATCACTATCAATCACTGTGCACACAGAGATGTTTTGGACATCAGTTTCACGTTTTTCCTACTGAGAGTACTTAATTAAAGGGCAGCACTACTTTTGGTGTCGTGTTGCAGGAATTTTACAGTGAAATCATAAATTATGAATGTTGGGTTAGTAAAAGGATGTCTAAAAACAGAACTGCTTTCTGTATTCTGACATTACAGCAGGCTGAACCACGCTAGGCCACAAAGCATTTCTTTCCATGATTTATTATATGCTGTGGCGTCCTTGCCAAAACTAACAGTACAGGATGGGCTGCGAGATACTGTATGCACAGGAACAAGTTCAACTGGATGTCACGGAGTGGTTTATTTGGGGATTCACATCGGTAAGGTAGCCAAGTTGGATGCAAAATTAAAACTTTCTGCATCTCCTCCATGCATGGACAGAATCAGGAGATGGCAAATCACCAACTGAACTTGTCCTGTGGGACGCAGGCGCCGTGCACAGATGAGACGCCTTGGAGCACCGGGCCCTGTGACATTTCCCCAAATTCAGGGCTGGCTGCAGATGTTCTCTTCTTTCTCCGTATCTCCAAGGAAGTTTCCTTGGAGGTCAGAAGCATTCAGTTACATTGGCACAGGGTGTGTGGGCTCTGGTGCCTAAGTGCACAGGAGAAGCTCGCACCTGGATGAGAACTTGCTTCCATTTAACTGAGGATTTCTTAGGAACTTTTATTCACAAACAACTGTCTGCAACTAAAGTGTAGACGAGTTGGAATTTTGTTTTACAAAAACCTCGGTGATCATTATCAAATGATCTCAAATTTGTCAAAACCAGGCTGGGGAGAGCTGTGAGTCTGAGATGCCTCAAACCTTCCCATCATCAAAGCAGCCCTGAGTCACAGCCTCGGCAGCCCTAACACTGAGCTCAAAACATTCCTCCATTGTATTTTGCAGCCATTCCGGAGACCATGAGGTTCTTTGAAAGGCGCTGATATTTTTACAAAGGGAGAAAAAATATGTGATCCAAAGAGTCATGGAAAAGAACAAAGGAATATATGGGGGTCATAAACAACAAGCCCAGTGTTTTAAAGATTTAATAAAACAAAAACACGTATTCCCAGCACCGAGAGAGCAAGAGCGGCCTGTGCCTTTTCCCTGAGCAGCTAAACCATAAGTCAAAGAACATGAAGCATGACAGCTCTTTACAAAAATGGCACTTTCTAGGCAGAAAAGCCAGGCCTGGGGAACACCTCAATGACCAGGAAAATGGACTTGTTTCACTTGTGAGCCAATGAAATCTGCGACTCGACAAGCTTTTTGCAAGAATGTAAATCTAAATGTTTCATGCCGTGGTTCACTACTAGGACCTCCTGAAGGTGGTAACACAGGTCTCTGAACTGTTTTCAGTACCTATGACTAGTGACTCTTGATGAGGCTCTGCCATGTCTCTAGGTGTGTGTTTCTTAGCTTTTGGGTGAAGTTCTTTTAAGTACTATTAGCTCTCTGACATGGCTCAGAAACTCTGATTGAAAATATGTGCTTAGTTAACTATAAAACAAGGAAAGACAATTTCCCTTTCTAAGTGGAGACTGGCAGACAGGCTTTCGGATTATGTGACCTTTGAGTGGCAAAAAGAATAGAAACCTTAGGGGGTGACAAGTTTGGAAATTTAATGGCAGAACAAGCCCATGTTTTATTTATACTTGTTCCTGATACCTACTTGAGTGCATTTCTGAGCTTTCTCCAACTTCTCAGAATCCAGAGATTATCAGATGCTGGCAAGATAACCTTTCAGCAACTTACCTGTCTATGAAGAGGCTGACCACTTTAAGTAACTTTATAGAATTAATTACTTGGTTATCTGAATTAACAGCAGGGAACATTTTGGTTGACAATTTGAAAAACAAAGCAAGTCAACTCTAGCGTTTTCTTCTAAAAAATGTATGACAGGAGAAGGAAGAAAAGGACCCGCAAAATTTTTATGTAAGTCAAGTACGTGTTTGTGGGTTGAGTGATTTCATGTTTTTGATGCCTATCCTCATTTTTTTTTGCGACAGCACTGGACAAGAATGAGATCACTGGGAAGGCAAACATAACCTTTGTGACCAATAAAAATCAAAGAAACTATTAATGGTGTTTAAAAGAAAACAGAGTCCCTCGGTCTGAGGGAATTGTGCAAAGCAGAGGGCTGGTCTGCTACCAGGAGAGCAGCCTTCCCTACCAGCCCGGGGACACACAGTAATGGGATGTATACGGAGATCTGAATTGATTCTGTAAACACATTTCAAGGTTGACTATAACTTTAATGTTACCCTACTCATGGTCAAGTAATAAGATCAAAGACTCCAAATGAATTTTAAAAACTCCTGTGGAGCAGACACTGGAATGTCAGTGACTTTTGAACAAGTAATTTTGCTTGCAAATAAAATACCACCAAATTAGCAAAAATAACAAATACCTCTTGAAAAAATGGGAGGTGAAAGTCAAGAGCCATGACAGACCTTGAGGGTATGAAAGATGAGGTTCCTCATAAATAATGACAACCTTATAAATGTGTTTGAAATGTGTTCCTCTGGTTTCCTCCCACTTTATTTAGAGGAATTAAATAGGAGACTGTGGAATGAAAGCTGGGCACCCTTTTGTGGCACTTGTGTGCCTCTCTCTCTCCCAGGGATTATCCCTCTGTTTTACCATGGGTCTCTTTGCTATATTGTGACCCTGTTGGGGGCAAAGCCCATGTTTTATTTATACTTGTGTCCTCTGGGCCTTGCACAGGGTGCCTGGCACATGGCAGATACTCTCAAGGACAAGATGAAGAGCATGGAGTTAGTGGATATGAGATCCGACAGCTTTGAGCTTGTGACCAAATTGGTGACATTTCAGAGACAGGAATGGTGGCAGGACTCAGCCGCTACTGTAGCTTGGCATTTTTATTAGTGACCAAGATGAGTACACTAATTGAATACTTCTGGATCGTAGTGATAATAACAACAGCTACGACAATGTTAATTAGTAACACTTTCATAACACTGACTATGTCCTAGACACGGTTCCAAGCACTTTATACATGTTGACTCACTGAATTCTCAAGTCTTCTCCATGAGTTAGGCATAATTATTGCCCCATTCTACAAATGAACAAATTGAGAACAGAGGCTTGGAGCAGTTATTCATTATAATACAAGTATATATTTATATATAAGTAGGTATATATAAATAATATATATAATTCTATAATATAATTAATCTTGCTAAAAGTCTCATAGCTAAAAAGTAGAGGAACCCATTTTCGTACCCAGGCAGTCTGGTTGTAGGGTCTGTAACTGACTCACTATGATACAGTGATCAGCCTACAAAACAGGGTGACATCGTTTTACACGTTAACCAGCAAAGGAGAGGAAATGCCCTGTGCACCGGTTAGACCACATCTAGGGTGTTTTTGGAGGGTTCTGGTGTCATATTTTCAGGAGAACATCTCTAGCCTAGAACTGACCCAGAGGAGAACTCCAGAATTTTTGAGGAACTCTTAGAAAAACAGAGTATGTGTTTCTTAAAAATGGGCACTTAGGGTGATAAAGTGCTCATTACCACTTTCTGATTTTTAGGGTTACTCTTAGGGAGAAGGGATTCGACTCCTGCTGTAGGTCTTGAGCACTCAGGGCAACGTTTGAAAGTAATCGAGAATTAAATTTTGATTCAACATGAATAAAAATTTTTCTAAATTGCAGCTTTTAAAAACATGGAGTAAGCTGTCTGGCAAATTAGTGACATTTCTGTGACTGGATCTATTGAGTCAAGGCTGGGCTTTTATCAGTTTAAAAAATTGAGCCAACATACAAAAGTTGGGAGTTTTTACATGAAATCCTGCATAGTCACCTTCTCTTGAGAAATAAAGTGATAAAGCAACAATCAGCGGGCGCTAAGTAATGGCTGTCCTCTTTAGACATGACATATGTTCTCAGGCTTGCCACAGTCCCCACCATTCTCTGTTACTTCCCAATGCAGGGGCTCAGTGCCAGGTGACATTTATCATCATGCTTGTACTAGCGATTTTCTTCAATTGTAAAGACTC
The DNA here is from genome assembly GCA_030015415.1 of Cynopterus sphinx. Taxonomy (NCBI): domain Eukaryota; kingdom Metazoa; phylum Chordata; class Mammalia; order Chiroptera; family Pteropodidae; genus Cynopterus; species Cynopterus sphinx. The sequence continues at coordinate 83,829,512 of CM057384.1, read as the reverse complement.
GCTTCTTCATACTTACATCTCTGTCAAATGTAGAGGAAAAAAAATTAATCTCAGTGGGTTTCGTGTTTCAAGAAAAAAATGCAAGAGGACACAATTCTTCCTCTATGTCCTGCCTACTTCATGCATTTATTTTGCCCTCCTGTCCCCTGCAGGCATTGGCGTCCTGACCTCTGCCTTGAATCGAACTCAGAAATTCTCAAACTTGGGCCAGTGACCCTTCAAGGATTGTGAAGAGACTGCAGGAGATCCTTATGGGCACCAAGTACTATCTACTATCCTCAGACAGAAAAAAATAAATGTATCTTCTCCTTTTTAGGAATGTGGATAAAAAATTAGAATTCACTGTATCTTTCAGTCATTATGTATTTTCCAAGTATTTTTAGATGGAATATAAAAGCATAGCTATAATCGTTGGAGGGCGGGAGTTAGCAAAAATTCTTTTTTGTTTAAAGATTTTCAAATTTGGCGAGTCTATGGCCATTGTTCTAATTGGTTCGACTTCCTTTTACAGACGTATGTGTTATGTAAAGGTGACTAGGACACACAAAGGAAATTCTACAATATGGGTGATGTTAAAGATGTGTGAAAATAATTAGCAAATTTCTAAGTAAACTCTCCCTGCACATCAAGTTCATCTTCACAGTTAAAAATGGCCAAGAAGGAAAGATACTTAGCTGACGCACCAGGTCCTATGTAGAACTCACTCTACTGAGAGCAGTCTCATCACTGCTCTCTATAGAAAGAGAGGCGGATAAGAGAAGCATCAAACTAAACTGGGCAACAGCAGCAATGAACAAAGACAGTGGTTGTGGTGCTGGAGTTCTTTCTGAGTTGTAACTAAGAGCTGCAGAGAGATTATGTGGTGGGCTTGCTTCAAAGATGGCCTTGAGGATCCTTGCCTCTTGAGACTCATGCCCTTGTGTAAACCCCTCCCCTTGAGTGTGGGCCAGACCTAGTGACTTGCTTCTAACAGACAGAATACAGCAAGATGACAGGATGTCACTTGCGTGATTAGGTTACAAAAGACTGTAATTTTCATCTTGCCCTTAGACCCTCTCTTGCCTTCTCAGCTCACATTCCTTGATGAGGAAAACTGCCATTTGGGCAAGGCCCATGTGGCTGTGGCCAATAGCCAGTGAGTTACTTTGGCCCTCAGCCCAACAGCTCAGGAGGAACTGAACCGTGCCAACAACCACTGAGTGGGCCTGGGAGTGGGTCTTTGCGCAGTCAAACCTTCAGATGAGACCACACACCCTGGACCAATTTCTTGAATGCAGCCTGTGAGAGACAGCGAAGAAGAGGATCCAGCTAAGCTATGCCCATATTTGTGACTTACAGAAAAAGAGAGATAACAAATGTGTGTTATTTTAAGTCGTTTAATTTGTGGGTAATTTGTTATATGGCAATAGCTAACACTATAGACCTGAGTAATCAAATACCATTCTTTACATGTGCAGTAGGAAAAGTCCTATTAGCTATAAATTTGCTTCTTTTTTTTCCAGTTATTTTGCACCCAGAATTTATAGCAGAGGTGGTTACTGAATGATATTATTAACAAGTAGCAATTCTTCCTCAAGGCAAACCAGCTGAAGCAAGTCTGTGCTTTTACATTAACAGAATTTCTTGGCTCCTAACTTAGAGTATACACCAACACCCCTCCCTGCTGCATATTTAGGGGACTAGGGTTACCCAAAGGGAAATATATATATATATATATATATATATATATATATATATACATACATACATACATACATATACATACACACACACACACACACACACTCTTAATGTTTTAAATATATATATATATAAACATATAAATATATATATATATTCTTAATGTTTTCTCTAGTGCTGTGGTTTTGTTATTAATTTTGGTTAAAAGGCTTCTGAAGTGGCAAATTTGAGGGGGATGAAGATAGGGTATGGGAGACTGGTCACAGGCAGAATACTTTGCCAGTTCAGGACTGCTGACAACCAGGGAGGAGACATTAAAACAAACAAACAAAAAAGCTCAACTGTGGCAATCCAAGGTTATTTGGTGTTAGGACAAAAAGACTGTCATTCTCAACAGGTCCTGAGGACATTCCAGGAAAAATAGATGCTGGTTACATTTTGTTCAGTTAAGAAAGGCAGTGTAATCTGTAAGATATTTTTAAAAGATTGTCACCAAGAATGTTTTAAAAATGGTACTTTGGAGAATAAAATCTTAGTTTTCCAGAAAAATGTAGCTATCCTCAGATAGTCTCTGAGAGTGTCAGATTGTAAATGTTGGACAGAATACAGTATAATTTAGAAGTCATGTCTTTCGGTCCAAGGTTTTCTATAACTCTCTGAGAAACTCAGAGGTACAGATGGAAAATTTGGGCCCCCAAATTCAGGAAGAACTTGCTTATTTCTTTCTTGACTATATATCCAGACATATATAAAACCTCTTCCTTCCTTGCCACACCCCTAGACTATCCTGTAATGCAGGAATTACTTGGTGGTATTTTCACTTATGGAGAAAAGAGAAGACTATTAACTTTTTATTGGAAAGACTTTTATTTGAGGCACTTTCTTCAGGGAGTGCTGAAATGAAAGGAAGATGCAGGAATTTAGAGATTTCCAATCGAAGTGTTAGATATCATTTTGGTAAATTAGCCCTAACAACCAAAAACCTGGTGGGTGGGTACCCTGAGGTCCATTTAGCTTCTACATCTCCACAGATTCCGAAGGCCCTTGGCCAGATATTATATCTATAAAGATGCTGTCTAAATACCTACAAAATGATTTCAGTAACCAATAACAAGGAGGTGACTAATATTCATGGCACACTTATTATGTGACAGGCAATGTTTCAAGCGCTTTTATATGTGCAGACTAATGATCATCTCTATTTTACAGGTGAAAAAACTGAGGCACAAAATGGGCCAGGCTTTGAGCCCAAGCAGTCTGGCTCATTGGCTTGTGCTTGTAACCACTTAACTCTATTGTCTCTTATCATGCCCTGTACTTACACAGCAAGTTATAACAGTCATTCAGCTTTTGAAAATATTTATGCTACCTGTAAAGGGGAAAAGAGAAGGGGCCCGGAAGGCAGGCGACTGACTAATCAAAAGCCCAATATATGAGCTGGGATTCACCTGTCTACAAGGAATAATTCTTTGGGTATGAAGCCAATAGTTTCACACTAAAAAAGTTTATCTAGCGACTCATTTCAATTTAAGTGTCACCATGTTTAGGAAGTATACAGAAAAGCAACTTATAATTCAGGTTAAAGAAACAAGAATTATAGAATCACTGCATAAAGTGCAGAGAAGAGAAATGTTCAGAAGTTATGGAGCAGAATCTAAACATGAAGAGAGAGGAGTAAATTCAGAACACTGCTGCAGCCTGTTCATATTATTGGAAATAAACAGGTGGAATAAGTTATGAGGAGAACTGAGGGAAGCAGCGGGTCTAAGTGAGCATGGCAGGTAAAGATTTGCTTTCGCAGAAAAGAAAGTTCAGAGTTGCTAAATAGGGTTGATATACCGAACCCCAGAAGTCCATTTTTGCTCCTAAAATACCTCTAGTAGAGAGCTGTATCTCATATTCATGGCATTAATTTGGCTTATTGATGTTTTCAGCTCTTTGAGAAAAATCACTACATATTTTTTTTAAAAAAAATTAGTGTTTTTTAAAATCTCTTTTGGTAATATAATATGAAGGTGGTGGGATTCATATACTATTACTCAAATTCCCTCTCTACACAGAGTAAGGGAAACTCATGAAATTGATCTAATATTTCTCTTTTCAATGAACTGAATTACCATGATTACATAAAAAAAAGATTCTTAATGCACTAGGGTTCTACAGTATTAATTTGGATCAAGTCAACAAAACAAACATTTTTCAATGGAAGGATGACAAGAAGACTGTGGAATGATTTGATGATTTTAGTCAAGTTTCTTGTTCATGAAGGTCTTCATCAAATAATAGAAACAAAACATAGCTCTATTGATTCAAATCTTTGTTTCCGATAGAATTTATTTTAATTCACAGGCAAATAGAAACTTCTTTTCCAAAAAAAGAATAGCATATATATTTCTTCCCCTTTTCTTTTTCATTTTGAGTTTCTGTGTGGGGTCTGGGATATCTTCTGAGGATGTGTATAGACATGTGGCTGTTGGAAGTCAATTGTTTCACCATCAAAGACTTGCATGTGGTTTTTATGAAGAACGCATTCTCAAACACACAGTTCGGGAAGAAGGAGAAATATAAAACGTCTTGTAATTGTTTTAAAATAAACTCTTACACTGTTTGTTTAGTTTTAATCTGCATGTTGTAGATTGGTTATGCACTTGTTAATCACTATTGTATGTATCTTCAGACAGAGTTGTAAATAACTTTTCAGTCCAAGTGAAATATACTTGCACATGTTTACAGGCAAAGTATGTGTGTATTTATGCCTGTGTGTAAATATGTGTTCAATAATAATAGACTAGTGATCATGTAATACAGCATTGTACGTTTCTGGCACTATGGTCAATTTAGTACACAATGAAAATATTCTTTTTATTTTGTAGCATCGAGAGATGAAGTAAAAATATGACTTGGCTGTTTCATTTATTTTCTTTGCTTGGCAGGTCTGTCTGCGAATTGAAATGACTCAAGAAGAACCCCAGTTATGAGTATTCTCTCTCCATTCAGAAATCTCTATTTTTTAAAAATGCAACTCCCTTTGTAACATCAACTCACTGCATATAATTTAGAAAATAAAAAAAGAAAAATATAAATTCTGATTTACTTCTGGTGTTTATGCTACATAGAAAGTAAACAGAAAATACATTATTTTGAGAAAATTTAAAATGTATATAAATAAACAGCTACAACCACCTGAAATTCTCTTTGGTGTTTATGTAATTTGGCATTTCCCTGTCTACGTTAAATTGCCTGGAAAAGTGCTTAATTTTCACTTTGTCCTGTGTTTGATATACTTAGATGCCATACTTGCAGTCTTTCCAGCCTATCGTAAATCTCTCCTCAGAAGAGAAAAACTAAGATCAGTGGAACAGAAAACAAAGGAAGAAGCTATTTTTTCTTTAATCTGTTGTTTCTATTATCTGTTTTCTTGGAGAAATGCTTACTGCTGGCAGTGGGTCGGCCCCCCTGCGTTTAGGTACTGAGAATCTACACGTGAGAGTATCTGCACTGAGAAAAGCACAAGTCACAAACGCAAGGCTCCTCCTCTCCTTAAGTTGCTCATGGCTCAAAGTTTAATAATGTAGGAACAAATCTATTCACCTTTTAAGTGTAAAATATAAGCTTAACAACTAGACATTGAAATTAGGGGGGGATGGCGCTTTATTTCTAGAAAATATACTACGCTATAGTAATATTGAATTCTATTTGGGTGAAGACTTTTTGTTGAATCACAGTCATGGATGCTTTATAGGGTTTAAATGTATAAATGTAAAATGAATAGGTTTTAAATCCTTATGAGAGAAAAAATTGTTTCTTGAATATTTAATATTCCAAGAGTTTGAATCAACTGCTGGAATATTCTTTTTAATAATAAAGGCATTTTTAGTAAGGGTTTCTTATTTTGGTTTTCTACATTAAAATAACAATTATATAGTATATATAACATTACAATAACAATTACTTTAATTAACTTTAGAATAAAATATTAGCAATTTATTAAAAAAATATAAGTTGTCAAATGAATAAACAAAATGCCAAAAGGTTCACAGCAAAAGAAAAATTAAAGACATGATATTCTAGAAGTCTTCCTAGACAAGGTAAGTTCTCAGCTAGTTGCATTTATTCATGTAAAGGCCTTTTGAATTTTCTCTCATGATATTCATTTTTTTGAGAGGAGAATAAAGAGTGGGATTTTAGTGTGTCCCAGGAGACATAGAGAGATGATGGATGGTATCAGAAGCAATTTGAGATTATTTTGTTGTGAAACTAGAGGATGAGCTTAAGTACAATAGCCCTGTTTTTTGTTTCAAATGAGGATGTATGAGGTAGATACTACATTTCCCCAAATGGGAAGAGAGAAATACGAAATGTAGTCAAAGAAACTGAAACCCTAAAAGTCATAGAGTACTGAAGGTCATGTTTACTTTGAAAACATTTTAGTACTAAGAGTGAGAACACTTCAGGAGGACCTTGGGTGCAAATCATATCTACCTGCCTAGAATTTATACTCCAGCCTTCTGCCAAAAGTTGGGGTAGTTTACAAAATTGGTCGTGTGAATTATTACATGTTTTCTCAGTTATTTCCCCAGGGAAACACGCCAAAGGCAAACCCATCATTTCAGTTGATTTAGTGTTTGATGCCAGAGAATTTATAATTGATATGACAACCATAATGGATAGTGATCATTGAGTTGGCAAAGCCTGGGCTGACAGTGATACTCCATTTTGGTGTTCGCCAGTTAGTCTGCCATAGACTCACTCTGATAAATTTTGAGGTTATTTCTGAACTTTTCATTTCCATTTTTTCCTGAATATTAGAAATTAGAAATTCTTTATAAAATAGAAAAGTTTTATCATATAAATATTACTTAACATATATATATGTGTGTGTGTGTGTATATATATATGTATATTATATATATATATATTATATATATATATATATGCACTTTTTATATAATCTTTTATTATTAGGTAAAGGGGGAACAGGGTCTCTTTTCCCTTGGCTCAGTTCTCTAAAGAGCACAGGGTAACCTAGAGTTCAGTGAGACATTTATCTCAAGGCACAATGAGATTTATGGGTTCTGGATATATAAAAGTCTGCTTAGAATAAAAAATTATTGGAATTTTCATCCTTGGCAAAGTCAAATAACTCAAGGATTAAGGCTGATACATGTTTGCCCTATAAATCTATCATTAACCAAAGTGACACAATGCTTCAGGTATGTCAGATCTCAACTTGCTCTAAATGGGTAGTTAAAATTTTCTCTTACTCATAATAAATATTTCATGATGAAGAAAATCTTTTTGGCTAACCAACACAGCCCTCAAAAGCATCTGACAGACCCATGAAGGCAAATACTGGAAAGCAGTGGGTAGAGGGGGTAGAAATTAGAACCACCAGGTGATTATTGAAAATGGCCAGGTAACAGAAAGCAGTAAAAAAATATATATGATTCTTAAAAAAAAAGAAAATAAGAATAATCTGGCATTACACTTTTAGAATGTAAGCTCCATGAGGGCAGCTTGTATTTCAGTGGTACCCAGGAGTCAGCCAATAAATACTGGCTGAGCAGATGAATAAATGCACGAATGAATACTTTTACCAGGAGAGCCCCTGCCTCAGGAGAAGCTATGAGTGCTATTGAGCATTGGGAAAAAAATCTTTTGCTGATATCTCTTGACTACATAAGAAAGTAAAACCATTTTTAAAGGTGAAAAATAAGCCTTAAAAATATGCACAGATTGCATGCTCCGATGAGCTAGTCCCAGAGGTTTTGCATTTGGAATCTATGCTTTCTAGGTTATTATGGGAGAGATGATGCTGTGGTTTAAAACCTGGTAAAAACTATGAGAACCATTCCCTGGAAGGGTGACTACTGGTGGTTGAGGTGGTGACTATGAGGTGTGTAGGAATTGACTGCTAAGAATTGAAAAACTCAGCACTGGGAGCCAATAGCTGCACACAGGTGGCTCTCACTTCCTTGAAATACAATCAGTTTAGGTAGGCTTTTGTTTACAGTAGTTTTTATCTAGAAGATAAGGTTGTAAAAACATCAATCAAAATGAAGTACTACTGTTCCAGGCCATATCTCAGCAGGTTCATCTGTTTTATTTCTTCCTCCCTTTCCAAATACCTTAAGGTGTTTAAGATGAGTAAAGAGATATCAAACTATTAAAGTGAACTGTATTTGTATATGACACATGGATTGAACCGCAAATACCATCCCTAAGGTGCTGGTACCGTTCCCAGGTTCAGCAGGAGCCTGCGCTCCTCATTGCCTTACTGTCCAATAATGTATTAGTGCTACAAAATGATTTTAGGCCATTTTCAATAGCACTCCTTTACGAAAACGGGATTGTGGGTCCCAAGAATCTGATGGCTTTTATATGTTGATGTCTAGCTTTTAATTCATTTTCATCCTGCCTTTTCCCCAATGAGGCATGGACAATAAAAGAACAAAAGAGAAATGGAAGACAGCTCAGGAAAAGAAGAATGTAAATATTCTCCCTTTATTGTCAAATTGAATTTTGAAGGTCCATCATATAGTTTCAAAACTTTAAATCTGAGCCCATAAAGATCCTACCTGACTTTATTTTTAAAGGTATTACTTAATTAATACCTTTATTCATTAATGTTGGATCTGTATAAGGAAGCTCTGAGCCAGGAAAGTTTTCTAGTGACAAGAGACAGGGCCAACTCTGGAGGACAGTTACCCACAAGGCAGTGAGATGAGAAGAGGAGAGCCAGACTGACATGAGCAGACAGATACATGGGAGGGGAGGTCAACTGGTGGTCTCCTGGAAAGAGACCTTTTTGCTAGGCTGGGCCAGCAGGCCATCCTGGGCTAGGTGGAAAATACACTATCTTGTTATTCTTCAGATTTTGAGTCATTCTTCAGTTTTGTGAGTAATTCTGGGCTTTGTAATTCTTCTCTTTGATTTCCTTCTAATTACAAATGGACTATGGCATTCTAGTAAGTGTAATGCCCGGCACCTAACCCATTTCAGACCTAAGTCAGCTAGATTCAAAGAATACTTGACTGATTTTCATCCAGACTTTTTTTTCCTGGCATAGTCCTGATCTTTGGAACTGGTAGAAGATACAGACTACCTGATTATTATTTCTATGAGTAAAATTGTACCATGGATAATCATGCTTATAATAATAGCCATGATCGTAATCATAACAGCAGCTAATACTAAACAATCATTATGTGCCAGCTACTCTTCAAAGCTCTTTATATGCATTTTTTCATTTAAAACCAAAGCCCTAGGAGTAGCTATGTTAATACCTATATTGAGAGAACTATTATGAAGCTGTGTTAAACTGATCAGAATAATGATGACAATCACAAATAGTTAACACCAAGTGCTTACCTCATGCCCAGCACTGTGCAAAGCCCTTCATATACATTATTTCCTTTAATACATGCGATGTACCTATTAAATATGGAGTATTACTGGTGCCATTTTACAAATGAGAAAATAGAGACGTGGAAGGGGAAGTAGCTTATTCTCTCTCAAGGAGAAGCTTGAAAGTAGCTGAGGTGCCAACCCATGCCCTTTGTTTGCAAAGCTCCCTCTCTGAACAGCTATGCCACGCTGCCTTATGTGCTTTGGCATCCCCCTGATACTTTTTAAAATCTTTAAAACATCACTCCTCAAACCCTCCTGACCCCGATCTCAAGGTAAGGTTCCTGTATGTCTAGTTTCAGTACAAATGCTTTACTAAAGGACTCTTTCACGCTGGACAAGCCCTTCCTTTTCTACAGAATGTAGAGGCCAGAAGACATGATCTTTGATACTCCCAGTTTTAACTTCTGTGTCTTAGTTCTCTTTCTATACATCAGGTATAACAGCACTTGTATCCTGGAGTTCAAGGTGGAATTTAGAATAAATGAGCTTAATTTATATATAATTCCTTGTTGTCCATTATAAAAATGCTGCCCCATAGAGGACTCTAATATAAAAACTCCCCAATCCTTCTCCTATTCCCAAGTGCATGAATGAGTAGATCTATGTTCACAAGTCTGGAAATAAATTCACCAGAAAAAATGAAAACTGGATCTGTCAAGTACTAATCAAGGCTTACTTAGGGAGTAAATATGAAGAACTGAGGGGTAGGAAGTGGGAGTAAACCAGAGTCAAAACATTCTCTACATTTATAACTAGACTAGATTGCTTCTTTGAGCCAGAAAGCAGGAAAGGTCATTTCACACAGTCTTTCCTGCTTTTAAAAAGAAACGCTGATGAGCTTCATGGGACAGGGAGAAATTCTGCTTCAAGAGACCTGATGTAGAACCCTGGTGATGCCAGTGAATTAAAATACATTTAAATGTAGGTTCCAGGTCTTAATGACAAGACACTGCTGTGCTGTGCCTGGTCCCAAATTTGGCCCCAGGTAGATGACAAAGAAGGACTGCACACACACATTTCAGGGTGATATATTGAGATTTTGTTGTATTATTCTAAACACATTTCCTCTTAGACCAAGAGCATTCTGAAAAGTCATGCAAGTGTAATAGTTCATCTTTGTAACAAATGATTTTAGTATGTAATAAAAGAGAACATAAAATGAACAAAGTTGAGCATGTCTAACTAATATTTAAAGACTCTGGAAAGAAGACCAAAGAAACTTCTGACTAAAGAAACAAATGATGGTTGCCGTTTGAGATTGCTCTGACAAGAAGAATGCAGAAAGCATTGGGGACATGTTGGCTGGCTTTTAAGGCCGATGGGAGAAATCACACAGAGTATCCTTAGGAAGCCCAGAAGCCAGCACCAATTTCTAAAGGTGGCCACTTTCTTTTCTTATGGCTAACTAAGATGTTTTCTTAGATGACTGCACCAAAGAAATAGGACCGAAGACAGAAAACCTTTTTTTTTTTAAAGTAACAATTGAAGGATCACGTGTGAGTATGAAACACTGCAGGGCTGGTTTCAAGGGAAAGGACACATTTTAGTAAACTCTAGTTTTATTCTTCAACTGATGATGGGCAGAATGCTTCAGAGTTCTTAAAATACTTTCACGAACTGTACAGTAGTATACCTGACGGTCAAAAAATGCATTATTTTGACTTGACAAATGAGGAAACTGAGGCTCTCAGAGGTCAAATGACTTGTTTAAGATCACATGGGGAAAATGACAGCATGAACCCAGCCCTACCATCTTCCTGTGCGATGTTCTTGCCCACACGCAAAGCTAACGCCCCTTTCTTCCTAACCGCAGAGCAGGATGATACCCTTGCCTTCCCAAAAAGGACGCCATACTCCAAGGATGCAGAGACAACACAACACGAACATGGTCTCTGTCTTTCAGGGACTCTCGGTAGTAAGGCACACAAGCAGATTAGAAGGTAGTGTGTGAGTTGGAGACAACTGTTGCGAGGGAAGAGTGCAGAAGGCCCCTGGGGAAGCTCAAAGTAGGCCCCGAGCAGAGTAGAGGTGATCTTTAGAGCAAGTCCTCAAGTCAAGGTTCACTGAGTGGGTGAAAGAGGGAAGATTCTTCAGGTGGAGGGAGATGTACACACAGATAGCATAGTGAAAAAAAGCTTGGGGTCTTTTGGGACAGCGCAGAAAAGGTCAGAATAAACATCGTGGGCATGGCAGAAGGCCCAGCTGAAAAGTGCAGTGGGAGTGGGGTTTCCAAGAGCAAGAGGGCACTGTCTAGCAGACTCAGGGGCTTTGAGGGTCAAGGCGATGCTACGAGTGGAGAGTTTGTTCCTGCCAAACCCCACGTGGAGCGCATGCCAGCCCTCACCCCAGGGTGATCCTCTTTCTAGAAACTGAAACACCCATGGGTCATGATTCTGTGTGGAATCTGTTGGCTAAATATTTACTTTGTGCAGGGCCAAAGTATCTACTACAAGGCACTTATTTGCAGATAAACACATTAAAGAAAAGTATACATAAAAACAAATCCTCCCCCCACAGTTTCCACTCCATACAGAAAAAAGACTGCCATTCTAAAAATCTGGAAACTATACCAGGGCTCAACTCTCTGGAGCTTGTTGGGACAAAGTCTATGTAGATAAACAGTCGCAACCCAGCTCCACGGGGTTCCTCCAATTTGTATTCTTTGAGAAGTTGGCGGGCAAGAGGTGACCGGCTAACAGCTTCCTCAGTGAGTTACACAGCAGCCTTATTCAACTTAACAGGAGTCATTAGCTAAATTTTATGAAGATAAGGACCTTTCAGGAGTGAGTTCCCTCCTGATTGTTTTTTGATTAAAAGCAAGACAAGGAAGAGCTACACTGAACCTGAGGTTTTACTTTATAAACTCTGCGGCTCTAAATTGGCCCCACGAAGGCCACTGGGGCTGGTGCTGTGGTTTGATTTCCCCAAGTTGAAAGCAATCTGTCAGTGTGGAGAGGAGTTACAGAGGTTATTTTAAACATTTAGTTAAGCTTGTGACTGTCTTCTTTTGGAGGCATTCCTGGCTGCAAACTGCCTCATCCTGGGTGACATAAGACAAGCTATTGAATGAGGTTAGACTGAGGTCCCAGCAGTCAGAGAGCTGGTCCACCCATGTTGCCATTAGCTGATTAATAGGTGTTTATTTTTAGGGCTTGAACTAACAGGCCATGCTAAGGCCAATGCAAAATGATATTTGAAGTAATCTGTGAGTGCCTCATGCTTGCAAAAGATCTTGCTTTTTTGTACAGTTGTTGATGTAGCTGAAGTCCTTGTCAGACTAGTAAAATTTAATGTCAAAGACAGAAAACCCTATCCCTCTTCATTATTAAGAGGGCCACTGCAAAAATAGATCCATTATCACTATTAAAAGAAACATTTGTTGAAGGAAAAGAGAAGAAAAATATGAATAATTAGTTAATGGAACTGGTTGAGTCCAAACTCTCATTCAACACTAGATACTAAACAACAAAAATTCCTAATATTGGGTCCAATGCCTTGCATAAACAATGACTAGTTTTGCTATTTATTTTTTAATGAGCTCTTTGAGAGTCTGCAGATATATGTTACTATAAAACCTATTTAAATGCATTTTGATTTCTTGGATTTACGATTCTAAATAATTCAGGAGCAAAATGATAAAATGAATTGGTCTCATGGCCAAACTCTAAGTTTAAAAGATGTCATAATTATCTATTTATTTGTATTTGTTAAATGTTTATCAACTTCACAGACAGTATGTTCCACAAAATCATCATCTTGTCTACTTCATCATTTCCTGGCTTTTAGTGGTGTGTGGTACATGGTAGACTTTAAATATTTGTTGAATAAATGAATGGCAGGTAGAAAAGTTATGCAGAATATCTTTGCATAGCTACTTTGTTTAGGCTTAGATCTTGAACCTATGGCTTACATAAGATGGGCCGAATAGTTTGTGAAAGTGCTATTATTTGATTTATTCAATCACTTGCCTTCGTTTATATAATGAGCTTTCTAATACTTCCCTAAGCAGGAGAGCTGTGGGTGTTGACTGGCATGGTCAAAGCAAATTTATAGTCACTGCTTTTGCTTTACACTCATAGATTATTTTTTCCTCTCAAGAAGTTTGTTGGAATATTTTTGTAGGAAAATGGGCCCGGGACTTTTCCCTTTCAGTTTCGATTTGTCATCTGAAAACTTTGCAGCATGTACTCTTTCAATACTGGCGCTCCTTCCTTACTTTTTAGGTTAATACAAATCTACTTCTAGCCATACATCTGAATGGCAACAACTCTGGGAAAGATGTATTTAATTTAGGAGTGGGAAAGATTGCTGGTAACAGTTCAGATCCCCTGCCAAAATCTGCGCTTGCGGCTAAAGAGCAAGGTACTATGTTATTTAGACTTCATAGAAAGATACTGAAGATCTCAAGAGACCAAAAGTCCAATCTGTGAAGTTGTTACATCCACAATCAAATCAGCAAGACTGCTAATGGGGACACATATGGCATTTAGCACCGCGATTTCCACAGGGAAACAACCCCTGTGCCTTCTGTCTATTTTCATGATATATCCAACACAGATCAATCACCCAGAGCTCCTGACATATTTATAACACGCTTTAGGCTTACTTTTGGACCAAGCATTGGTTCTACAGAAATAGACTATGGTCACCATTTGGAAAGAGTTCTTTGATCTCACCCAAGATTACATGCTGGTTCTAGACTGGATCTGTCTTTGCTAGGACTGATACTCAAGTCCTCCAGTATCAGATCATACATTTTTGGAAGAAGAAGGAAATGATAACTTTCATGAGGAAGAAGGATATATGTTTTGGGCATATTTTAAGAGGAAGCCTTTTAGACTCATAGTGTGACATTTAGACTTTGTTTTAATTAAACTGAAAGAAGGTAACATAGAGGGCTTTTCTCTTATTCAATCTTACTTACGTGTCAAGGATTAATGCCAGTCATGCAATAAGTATAAATTGTAGCATTATAACAACAAAAGTTCTCATTTTGCATCTTCATTTTGCTTAGGTTCATTGTTTATAAACTTAAAAAAAATACATAACATGAAAAACATAAAAGGTCACAGAAGATTTAAGTTTCATATTTTCTCAATGCCTACCTTCTGTCTTCAAAGTGCTTAGCACAATTAGATTTAATTTTATTTAAATGTTTCTATATTTATTTACTCTGAAGGATTGAATGCAATTATAACAAAAAAAAAATGGTTTGCAATTTTGGAACCCCTTAACCTGTGTGGGGAGTCAATTTCCTTGGGTGATTGTACATAAATTATCCAAAGTTAAATGACAATTATCCAGGGACTTGAGGCAGTGGGGACAATCAGTCTAGAGGATACTTCCGCATCCTCTTCATTCTTTATATTTTAGAAACATGAATAAAAGAAGATTATTTTATGTTACTAATCTAGATAAGAAGGAAAAAATTAAAGGACCAAAAACTAAGCTGTAAAGGCACTTTTCTTCTTTTCCAGACATAAGAAAACAGCATCAAATTTACACTTGTACAGCATTTAATGCTTTCTATTAAATGCTGATATGTCATGTAGGAGCAGAATGTATTGAGGGAAGTTAAATGAATCCTCAGAGGCTTACATGCAAGACACTGAAGTTAGGATTGAACTATGCTGACTTCTTACCCAGGTATAATGGTGGGACCCTGCAAAGTTCTGTTGAACCATTTTACCCTATAGTCCTTATTACACTTATTATTCTTCCAGTTGAGCTGGAGTAAAAAAATAAGTCCTTATTTTTTTCATCCTGTCTCATATAGAAAGATCAAAAGATTCATTACCATTATTCAGAGAGTATTTAAATGTCAGAAATTTGATGTAATTGCTAAGCATTATTGATGCATTTAATAATTTTGTTTTGAAACTAATTGAGATATTTTGCATTTTGATGCCATCGCCTCTGACAAGCTATTTCTCACTTTGTATCCACAGACAAATCTTTAAATTCTACAAAATAAGATTTTTGTCAGGTATTCTAAAACATCCAAAGGTAAGAATAATTTTTATCTTTCAGGATGTACTAATTAGAGTTCTAGGAATTAAAAAAAAAATCATGCCTGAGTTCAAGTTACTTAACTTTTTTTTTTTAATACAATTATCATTATATTTCTTTTTACATGTAGGGCAACATTTTATCTTTTTCAGGTAAGTAAAAGCATACTGGCCTTAGTCCAATTTTACAACTGTAAGTTGCATAATTCCTATCAAAAATATGAATACAGTCATTCTCCTAATTTATTTAGAGAAAATATTAAATGTGTTATACATTGGAACTGATTTTGTTCTTTTGCTATGATTCCTATAACTATACATTAGGAATGAAATTAAAACAAAGGACCCGTAACATTTTTCAAACAAAGAGAAATCAGTCCTTAAATGACAGATGGACTATATCTACAGTATAATTAAAATTTAATTGTTTCAAAATTAATAAAAGGTATAAATATGTATATGAGCAAAATAGGGCTTTGACAAGAACATATGAACTGATTTAATATTATTAACCTAAGAGATTTTAGGGAGTTAAGTATATTCACTATAATCTTAAAATAGTTCTAGATACAACAAAAGACAGGATATTCAAATAAAATGCTGAATAACTTTGAAAATTATATACAGATGATTATAGATTTTAAAGAGGTTAAAGGGTAAAGAGGTTAGAAGGTAAAAAATCTGCCTTGGAATGACAGAGATGTGGTCCTTATGTCTTTGCAGCATTCTTAATAGTAGAGTATCTCATTAGTGAAAATGAAATTGTGGGTTCAATGTGAAACCAAAGCTACTAAGCATTGCGCTATACTTTTTGAGAAGTTATCACAGTTCAGTGGTGTTGAGGGGGTTTTATGTGTGGAGGAGTGAAAGCGGTGGAGATTTCACTAAAGAGGTGAAATTCCTATTTGACTATGAAGAGTGAGGAAGAGAATGTAAATGCAGGACAGAAGGTAAATAAAGACAAGGGCGAGGATAAGAATAAGAGCATCTGCATGTGGCACTTATAGGCTTCCCTAGGAGTCAGTTTGAAAAGCAGTACTGTAGGCACTGAATCTGGAACTCAGAAAAGATATAAACTGATGATACAAATTTGGAAATTATGTTGAAGTCAGGAGAGTAGACAAGATTTGGTTAGGGCAATAAAGAGAGAAGGGGTCTGAGGATGGAAACTTAAGCTGGGACTGTCAGAGGCAGGTGAAGGATGAGGAAGCAGCAAAGAAGATTATGTAGCTTGAGAGACATCAGTGGGGCAGAAGGAGAATAAGGAAAGAGTGGGATCACAAAGGCAAGGAGTGGGATTAACAGTGTCAAAGAGAATGGTCAGACAAGAGAAGGATCAAGGTATCTCTGCTGGGTCTGATGAGAAGGCACTGTGGTAGCAGTTACTAAGAGACAGAAGAGCTGTGAGGAGTAGAGACTTCGAGTGCAGATGACCCTTTGAAGATGTTTGGTGGTGAAGAAAAGAACAACACTAGAGGCAGGGACAGCAGAAGAGGAATGAGAGCAAGTTAGAAGGAGTATGGGCTGCACCTGATAGCCTGGCGGTCTATATACTGGGGTCTAATGTGATCATGTGTATAATAAAACAAATGACATTCTAGGAATTGTGTCCATAGACCTAATCAGAAGAAAACAGAATAAAAAGATTATATGATTGATAGAATGAAAATGAGAGGTTGTCACACTGAGATGATGTGGGGTGGGATACATTATGTACATAGTAGACAGGTGATGATTACAACACTAAAATCTATAGATCTAGCACATTTCAGAAATATTACAATTTTTAAAAATAAAGATACATAGCATTCTTAATAAACAGAGTTAAGAGGAGATAAAGAACAAAACCCAATTTGTACCAGTCATTGACTACAGCAACAATATTGTAAATTCATAGAATTGAGAATTTAGGTTTTTATCTAAAGGAACAGAAAGTTACTTAAAAATATGTATTTTTTGGCTTTGTTGACGAGATCTAATTAAAAATGAAATCAACTTTGTATTAAAGACAGGTATGCTTACTTAGAAATATTCCTTATTTGTTTCCACTTTAATTTTTTTCTTACTTTATGAACACTATCATTGTTCAATTCTGGTAGCTATGAGAAGTCAGAATTAATGAGTTTTGCATTTTATCAAAAAGGGTTATATGTCTCCATGTTTAGTGTTACTTGTTGATCTCAATTTAATGAAGTTTTAGGCAGAATTTTTAAAATACTGGCCAATATTCTGAAAGGTCTTTCACAGGTGTAGTTGCAGCCATCATGAACATTGTGAACGGCTGTTAACATGGTATACAGTGTGTCAAAATAACAAGTCTTAACAAATAGAGGACTGGACTGAACTTTGGGCAGCCAGTTTCTCAGTTACAATAAATATTGGGTTCAAGAATTATGACATAACTACCAGTTCTTTCTGTAAAAAGTATTTGAGCACCTGAGCTCAACTTCAAATTAGTTATCGGCACAAAGTAATGTGAATGGTTTCTCCAGGACTCACTGGAGAGCGAGTTTTCAAGTTGTAATGTGTAGAAAACTCCCAGCCTATTCACCAGCTCAGGCGATGATCAGTGGCTCTTCTTTGAACAAAGGCATAGACATGAATGTGTATATCAGTGTCACTTGTATCTTGTATACGCTTGTACATAGGCCTTTGCACCTACCTCACAGATGTCCTTGGCTTAATTTCCCCTTCACGTGCATGGCTACCCCACCTGCTGGGTTAGAAAGCCATGCATTCCCAGAATGTCAGCAATCATCTGACTTGTTTTCAGATGAACAACCTGGGCCTGGTAGGTCCAGGTGGGTGGCTGACCCAATTCTCTTCTTTAGTTAACAGAAGAACCCAGAAGAGATCAGAGAAATTACTAAACTTTGTAGTCATAGCTGCTCAGTGCCTCTTTTGGCGTTACTACATTTACAATTTTACTATGATGGGGACCCAAATACATAAGAACACCCTTAGCTGTTCTGTGATTGACTTGGGGATATTTTCCTTAGCTAATTTAACAACCTGCACCTTCCCCCATGTAAATGTTAACCATTCATTCTATTCTCAGAAATACATAAGAGTAAGAATCATAAAGGTTCTTTCTGTGAACCTGTGCAAGCAAACTAAACCTTACAAGGTAGCACCCTGACATGTGGAATCAACCTCACAGATTATTCAGAAAGACAAGCCATCTCTTCAACACCAAAACAAGGCACCACTTAAGTTAACAGCACTTGATGGTTTCACTTGGGTGGGGGAAAATCACACACATGCAGTACCATGAAATCAGCAGGGGGACTGTTTCGAAAATAGTGCCTACTGGCACTCCAGCCTATTTCTACAAGAGTCCCCATGGTGCAACAATTATGTTTATAGGACTGAAGGAAAAAATAGCAGAGGGGAGGAGAGATAAAATGTGAAGAAACTGAGAAAGGAGGAATTTGTTAACCAAACAGAGCCTAAGGGAAAGAGGTGAGATTATAGAACTCAACAATGAAGCAGTATTTAAGATGAGATCCAACTAAATTCCAACAACAAAAAAATCTTCGTGAAAGATTAGAGGTTTTATTCACACATGAGAGATTATTATTTCCCTCTGCAAAGTAAATATAAGGGCAACAGGAACATTTTGAGCAGATTCTTAAGTAAACAAGGGCACAAAAACCAGTGATTGCTGCATGGTATATGGCAAGACATAGATATGTGAAGCTCTTTGCAACAGCTTTAAGCAAGTACTTCTTGTTGGACTCTGATTTTTGCCTCTGAAATGGCTGACTTAACTGACTAGATGTCCAAACTCTCCACCATTACCATATATGGCCACCACTGACCCTCCCCACTGGGCTATCCCAGCCTCCACCTCTACCTAGTTACCACATATTGGGCCCCCAACCGCCACTAAGTGCCAGTCACTCTGCTGGGCATTTTGCATAATTTATCACAAATCTTTATTGTAATCATGTGAGAGTAATTTTTAACTCACAGTTTCCAGCAAATTCCAACTTGTATTTCCCAAGTGCTCACTATATATTCACCTGCATCAGGGCTCAGAGGCTCCCGCTCTGTTTGGCAACTAAGTCCACGCCTTGTTTAAACAAGTGGCTCTGGTTTCATCACGCAACAACTTTAAAATAATGAACACTGTGGGGTTTACTAAGTGAAAAAGGTTGCCACCAACTAATTGGGAGAAAGGTACCGATAAGGCATTCACAAAGTGCTTAAATATTGGACCCCTGGTATATCTGAATTGGATACTAGACTTTTAGGGGGGAATTAGATAATGTACAAATTACACACAGGAACTTGCAAAAAACTTTTAAACAGCATTAGAAAAAAAAAAGTTCCCCCAATTCCAACATATGTTTTTACACAAATCTGCATGCTCCAATTAATCTGCTGAACTGTTGGTGTGCGGCTGGACCGCCCTAATCATCTTTGTAAGTACAATGTACAATTTGTGGTCTGATTTCTAGCAAGAAAAGTCCACCTAATTTTGGCTCTCCCCATACTTAAACCTATTTTAGAAAATTAGAATTTAACCAGAGCTTTACACAGTCTTAAAAAGAAAAACTGTGTGCAGCTGCTGACAGGTCATTGATGTTGTAATACTCTGAGTACTTGAGGAGAGATTTCATAGTGTTGTCCCAATGAATGGCATAAAAGAGACTTAGATTTTAAAAATTCATCCCCACTTGCCAAACATTATTAGGAAAGAAGGGAAAAATGGAGATTTCTTGGGATGATCTGACACAATAGCATGTTTTTCCAGTCCACCATGTCTGGCTGGCAGATCTCTTTTCTTTTCTAGTGCAATAAACAACTGTTTAGTACAATGCTATGTTTGGAACAAGGCAAGTTTTATTTTATTTTTTAAGCCCTTGGCTCAAGAGAACAGTCTTATGGGAAATGGCTATTGTGTTTACTGTTATTTGATGATGAAATGTCATCTGACTAAAATACTTCTGTAATAAATTATTCCATTCAATAAAGCCATCAATAGTTTGGCGGGTTTAAAAATGCAATTTGCATTATAATGGACTGAGAAATCCCAGATGAAAAACTCTTGTATACATTAGTTCAGAACAACACACAAACGTGCTTGCTTGTTCGCTCTCTTTTTCTCTCTCTTGACTTAAAAGAGTTGTTTGCAACTTAAAATATTATAAAAATTCTAAATCTGAAAATGCTATGACTGTTTCACAGCTTAGTACAGAATCAATTTAAAGCAAGAACAAAAGTGCTAAATTATTAGAGAGTGACGAATGACTAGGAAGGAATTAGAGATATTAAAATGTAGTCCACTTTCTTATAAAATATCAACAGCTGTTACATTATCACATTATTGCTGATCTAATGGAAAACTCCACTACTCCACTTTTGGGAGCAAAGTTCCTCCTTCTTGTAGTTTGCTTTTGCCACATCACTGACTTTTTATAGTAATGTTTCTCATTATACAAATTTGGTTTATAAAACTATGGAGGATGAGAATTACTTTTATTTGGGGGAACTTTTCAATGTCCCTTAAGATAACTAGAGACACCCTCAAAGAGCCAGTTTTGGGAATTACTGGCTCCATGAAAGAAAACAAGCTCCTATTTCTTAATTAGTTTGGTTATGATCCATGACTACTTCTGAGACAGGAATTCCTGTTGAAGGAAACACTATGCATACTGGCCAATAATCTGCTAATGCAAACTTAAAATATTTTCCTCTAAGGAGAAAACCTTTTGAGGAAATAAGAAGTCATTCTTCTGAGGAGGTATGCCTCCAAGACACTGTCTGGAATACGAATGACGTTGAGTGTGCTGCCTCCCTCATTATGTAAAATGCTACAGGGCCACAGCCTATATTTGTCTGCCAATCTCTCCAGTGCCCGAGATTTTTGTGAGGATAGGGACTAGATTTTATATGTTCCCGTAGGGCCAACCCCAGGGATTGACACACAGTTTGGTGCCCAGTAAATGCTCATGGATGAATGAAGATGTAACGAGTAGCCAATCTGAGTCAAGACTATTGAGCTTCTCATAATCTAGACTATAGTTCTGCCCAATGGACCAGTATTCCCAGTCTCATCGTGGCTTTAGGGCTCCTGGTCTCTGTGCTATCTTCTTAAACATGTATTCCAGCTTCTATCAAAACATTTATAGGGCTAGTTTGACAAATCTCTTCTGAATTAATAAAAGGAAAATCCCCTTTAAATGACATTGTAATCTAGTTAAATATTTAAATAGTCTCAGGTCCCAAACTGGCAAACAGCGCTCCTACATCTTGACCCACCATGTGACAGAATGCTTAGATATACAGGAAATAGAGACTCTCCACTTGGAATCATAAAAGCACAAATGACTATGAGAGTTCTGAATTAAAGACAGAAAACCTGTTTGCATTTTCAAGGAGGGGAGAGAGGGGAATGTTGCTGATACTCAGTAGAGTATGGCCACAACGTGAAACAAGACTGGCTACCACACGCCACTCCGGAAAGCAGTCTCTCTTTCTGCCTTCAGAAGATTAAATTCACACTATTTGATGTATCAACTTGGTTGCGTGGTTTCTTAAACCTGTAGAGCATCCTTCTCCCAAAAAGATTTTGGGGAAAGTAACTGTGATTTTGCAGTCTGCTGGGCCTGAGTCCTAGGAAAGTCTGATAACCTGGGTGGCTAATAAATGAAGGTGCTAGATTTGAACTTAGGTCCTACAAACTCCAGAGTTACTGGTTCTTTCCATAACATTAGTGGTTCCCAAAATATCAATGGTGAATACCAAGAATTTGTATCAGAGTTGGCCGGGGAGCCTGATAAAATGTACCTTCCTAGGCCTCAGACCTAGAGTCCGATTTAGGACGAGGTTCTGGGACCTATATTTTAAACAAGTGCCTCCATTACTTCTGATTTGCAGCCAGGTTTGGGAACCACTGAGCTCTTCCTTTGGGCTGCTGTCTCTAGAAAAGGCTTTCTGCAGGGAGTGAGATTTGAACACTGAAGACAATAATTGGACTTAGGTGGGTTATGAGAAGGTCTTAAATAAGGGGGTGTGGCATGTGTGTAAGATAAAAAGCAACCGTCCCAGCTAGGGCAGAGGGTCAGTAAGACCAGGGGCGAGGGTGTGGCAGTGGGGCGGGGTAGGATCTAAAATTCAGCAAATAGGTTCTCATCTGTTTGGGGAACTCTAATGGATTGGTAGAGGTTTCCTTGAAGCCCTGTGTTGAGAAGGAGTCTGATGCAGGGAGTGGTGGCACACAGCCACGTGGTAGACAAGCCAAATTTAAATACAGAACTTTATTTTAAAATGACAACATATGGTGTATTTTATAGTCCATCAAGATTGGCTTTGTTTAAATGAATATAAGATAAAAATAAGACGAATAGTAAAATTTAATTATCTCCCTCAAATTTTACTTGGTCCCTACAACTCTGTTTTTAATTATAGCTCCATGACTTTTACCTGAATTCCTCAAGTGCAAATACTTTCTTTTAAAATTTATTTTCATCATATCTGTAGTACAATGCAGAAAAGGAATCTTAAATATTTATTTCGGCATTTTATATTTTTATTGGTTTTGTAAACCACTGAAATTGTATAGTGTACTTAAAGTGAGTTGATTCCATATGCAGTAAATCAACTGGAGGATGGACTACAGTATATGCCATTTACAAAGTGAATCACTATAGCTAAAAATATAACTTCCTCCCCTCCCACCCCTAAAACCTGCCAACATCCAAAAAACTACGAATTTGCGTGCTAGAGAGATGTGTACTATACTCAAAGATAAATATATACAAATTAAGCTGGAAAACCTTAAGGTGTTGTGTTATCGATTATTTCTAAGAAACATTTCACAATCAAGTCTCGTAGATACTGCTTCTCTGGGATACAGGAGAGGAAAATAACAATAGCGAATGAGGAGAACATGGATGTGGAAAGGAGCCTTATTAAAATATTGCAGCCTAATGGCAAAATAAAAGAAAAAGTTGGTAGCTGGGGCAAAAAGAAAAATAACCACAAAAAGGATTTCAGACTCAATAAAACATTGTTAGGGGCACAGAGCCTCCACCACTCTATTTTCTTGAGCTGCTTCCCAGGCCGTCTCCATTTCACTTTCATCCTCTCCTGACTTCCTGGGATCCCCAATTCGAGATATCTGTGGGGTCAGCAGCTTCAGAACTTCCCAATAGCACTGGGTAAAAGGCAGGGGAAAGGTGATTGTGACAAAGCCAACAACCCAAAAAAGGTATATGTAAGTGTGGTAGAGGTCTTACAGCCAGTCCAAGCCAAGTCTACTGTAATTCAGTATTTGGTATTCAAAATTATATTCCTCAGCATCATGAACATTGCATTCTCTCTAGGAGCAACTAAAACATTCTAAAATTAAGCGAATGAAGATCTAGAATAGATTATTCACAGGCCTCTAATCCCAGTGCCAACTCCCCAGTGCAGTTAAGTGGGTGATAAGCTACACTGTTCCAGTTACCTTTGAAAAAGTTTAAGACTTAGACCCCGTGTCTAGAACAGGGCCAGGTGCATAGTAGGTGCTCAATAAATGATTTCTAAATGATGATTAGATGTCTAAGTGGTTGATAGTCTGTGGTCTCGATTGCTAGGAGCTGGCAACCCTTAAATATACAATAGTTTTCTAAAGAACCCGGGACAAAGGGGAATAAACAATTATTTTCAGATAGATTTAAAAATCAACAAAGTATAGCTCAAAAAGCATTGTCCAACATAAGGTAATCAGAAATGAGGAAGTGAGATTGGCAGGCTATGAAGTTGCAGAGATTTATTTAGAAACTGAGAAAATTATAAAAATAATTTAAACATATACCTTTCTTTTTTTCCTTGTCACTGTTTTGAGGCATGATTATAAAATATTTGTACTCTATTCACACTTAGGGCTCAGTAAAGGTTACTGATTGATCTAGCCAATACATATTCAGTAAATTAAGCACCATAAAAAAATGTGCCTATTAACAACAATCAAGGTAATGATGATTCCTGCTGATAAGTATTTATTTTTCTGGTAAACATCAAATTCAGAATAACCTTTAAAATGATATAACCTTAAATTAAGATCAGAAGTTTGGCATGAAAGTATTGAGGTAGAAAGGTGGAAACAGCAATTCACGCAGTAGTTTTGAAATTCTAAGTTTATAAATGTAAGAGGAAATTTAAAAATTATTTCCAAATGAAAGTAAATTGGCAAAATATCCTCATGTTTTAGAAAAGGTTCAAAGTTGTAGATTTCACACAAGTGAGGAAAAGAAGAGATCACTATGTTGGGGTGACTGGCAACCACTTTTAATATAATTAAAATGAGCTCATTTCATCTTTCTTTTATTCGAGGAAAGAATTATTTCTCCTGAAGGCTCTTTGCTGCTTTCCCCTCTTAGAACCTGCATTCTGGGCTTAGATTCTATATATGTCACATGAAATGAGTTTACTTAACTGAACAAGCATACTACAGAAACAATGTGAGGACAGCAAAAGCAATCCTTTTAACACGAAAAATAATTTTATCTTGAAGGCTACATTATGTATTTATATATAATCTTGCCCCAGTATTGGACAAGGACACTGATGCAAAAGAATTTAGAAAGTTATTTCCAAGAGAGAAGAGACCTTCACCCTCCACCCTCACCCAAGCCTTTGGGTCTAGTAAAAAGGAGAGACTCAATGAAGAACTAGCAATAAAGGAATGAATAATGAGCTCTGCAACCTTTCTAACAGATTCAGACCTTTGCCCGTGCCACGGTCCTGTTGCCACCTCTGTTGGCCCAGGAATCTATCCAACAGAGAACCTGGGGCTGTGGACGCCCTGGCAGACCCGAAATCTGGGAGGTAAGACTGCTCAGCATTGGAAGGCGCACTGAAGGCTCCTGAGGAGAAAGTGCATCAATGGAAATGGAAAAACCTATTCTAACACTGCATTATGCATTCCGCCTTAGAAATTTAATGGTAACTTTGTAGAGAACTAAACAGTGTATTGTGAAGAAATGAAATAACATTTCAAAGGAATATTTAAGCCAAATACTTAGGGGAATTGAAAAAAAATCACATTTCTAAAAGGAGATTATTGCTCCTTAAAAATATGGATCTTCATGATGCAGATCTATTAATTGACAGAATAGCTCAATCTTCTAAACTTAAATGAACAAACAAACAAATAAATCTAGGTAGAAACCAAAAGAAAATAGTGAACTCCTAAAAAAAATCAAAGTGATGTAAAATTACAGAGTAGTCTTCTATAAATGTCCAAATATCATACTTATAATTTGGAAAAGAGATAAAATGCTTCCTAGGGCACATCTTACATGTTGTCACTATTTAAACCTGGTAGTAGATAAAATTAGAAAAAGCTGCCTGTTACGCTTCATTGCTATTGGACGAAGACTTTGGCAGAAAAACATTCACCTTTTCATTTGAAAAGAGAGATACATCAAAACTCTTGAGTTGAAAGGTTAAGTGTACTCTCTGTGTAGTTGATAAATGTAGGCCTAATCTAATCAGCGGCCGTCACAGGCACTGCTGCCCTGACCTAGGCTTCTGGTTTCCAGGGGGGTCAGATCTAACCAAGATGTAGGCTCTAGGCCTTTGACCTGCGTGAGACCTTGTCTGTGCCAGCCGAGAGTTCTGGTGAACAGCCGGAGAACTTGTGGTTCAAATCAGGAACATGTGCACTTTGCTAATATAACACATGACTCTAAAATTAAAAGGCAACATGATCGAGTGCTTCGGGATATTTTAACAACTAAAAGGCAGATTATGGCTAGATAAAACTGGGCTTTTAGGTCACTTTTGCTCATTCATGTTTCTCCCTGTTTTTTTTTTTTTTGGACTGGACAAATTAAATTTTATTGTATTTCTTAAGAATTTGCTAGGAAAACAAAAGTTTGGTAAGTTGTTTCATGGTTGATTGATCTTGGGGAAATGGGGATGTTGTAAGGTTTCTTTGTGACATGTGTCACCTATTAGATAGTTAGCTTTTTCTATTTCCAACTGAGCCAAACCAAATTAATTAGAAAGCGGTTTGAATTACAAGCTAAATACAATGAAAAGTAATAAAAACAGAAAATGACATTTAGGTCATCAATAATATTCCTGAGGTAATTCAGCATTGATTTTTCTTGCTTTCTATGATAAAGAGCTTTACAAGTTGTCAAACTGACAGCTTAACCCCCAGTTGTTACAGTAGTAACAACTGCAGGTGTCAGGAGCACAAATTTAATAATGGGCAAATTTATTTTCTTTTTGGTTCTCACTTTGTTTCTCCTGGAAATCAATACTAGGAGTGTAAAATGGCCCGAGTTACTACACACCTGGAGAAATCCACGAATCACACCATTATTGTAAGATTTAAACCTCTATTTTATCAACAAAATCCAAAGCAAAGTAGGTATCAGAGATTCAGATGAAATAGAGCAAAACAACTCTCAACAGTATATTAGTATCTTTTTTAATAAGGAAAAAATATGGATTGTGACAATCTTTACAAAGACATCCTCATACTCTTCAAAGTAGAACTTTATTTTTTGCTAAGTGAGAAGTGAAATTCTCAGTTCGATTTATTTTAGAATGTTTGGGGTCCAGGAAAATCAATGTTTTAAATTGCTTTTAAAATTTTAGTAAAGGAATACCCATGGTGTAAAACTTCCTCTCCAAAAAGATAAATTAATTGGAGAAAAGAAGGAAATGGAAAAGGTACAGGCTTTACTTTAATTACATGGATTTCCAGTTTGTAAACCCTTGGCAAGTATTTGAGGAGTACTGGTAACCCTTCACTTAAAGTGAAATCCCATGTCTCCAGTTATCTTGGGGTCTGTGATTGTGATACCTTCCCTCCTCTATATACACTCCTGTCAGTTGCTGGCAGGTGCCTCTTGCACCCAGGTCTCCAAGAGGCCCCCTCCCTAGTTCCCAGTACTGCATAGTAGCCATCTGCAGAGACTCTTTAAGAAATCTCCTTCCAGTTCAACCTCAGGAGCATATCCCATGCCAAACTGTGCCTCTGGTGTCAAGGCCTGGAGACAGCGCCAAGTGGCACTGATAACCGCGTCAGAGTTCTTAGATGACCTTAGAGCAACAGCTGGGACTGTATGAGTACCTTTAACACCTTGGAGGTGTTTCTCCCTGGCCAGACTTGCTGAAAGGCTTCATTCTGAGAGGATTTTGATACCAGACCATTCATCACACCCTTTGACACATACATTTTTACACGGTAAAGTACAAACTTCTTGTCCTGGCAGTTACAAGATTGTTTAGAATCTTGCTTCTCAGAAAATTCATTTCCTATTACTTTCCCAACCAGCCAAATACTAATATTCAGCCATAAAGAATCATATACAGTTCTCTGATGTGCCAACTTCACTAATACTTCCATGCTCTAGCTTTTTATTTTGCTTAATTTGTCCTTTTCTAAAACAGTTTTATCCCATGTTTTAAGGTTAAGTCTAGTGATCTCTAGGGAACCTTAGAATGCCCCAGCCACTTTTGACAGAATGAGAAGCACCTGTACCCCATATTGAGTACTGTGCCACCCAATATGGTAGCCACTACATGTGGTATTAATCAAAATCAAAATCAAAATCAACTATAATTCAAAATTCATTTTCTAATTACGCTAGCCACATCCACGTTCAATAGCTATATGTTACTGTATTGGCCACTACAGATGTAAACCATTTCCATATTGCAGAATATTCGTTTGGACAACACCAGTCTAGTGAATAAGGAGTGTCCCATCCAAAATGGAACCCAAAGCCCTGAGTCCTGAAAATCTCTCAGGTGGCACTTGGCAGTTCCACTGGGGGTGAAGTGAATTTTCAGTTCTCAGTCTGCCGGAGTCCAGCTCACTACGTCTCAATGGCTATTAGGGTCAAGGAAGCTTGTAGGACACTTATCAATCATCAAAGCACATCTGGGATTTTCTGTGTGATTTTTTTTTTGTCTGAACCCTGAAAGCAGCATGAAGAGTGAAGAACTTTTTGATTCTAAATATGCCTGAACACTAGCAGATAAAATAGATGCAATTACAATTTAGGAGAAAATAAAATATTACCATTATTTCTATACTGTTAATACCATTAGTTTATTTTCAATAGTATGTACTACTTGGATTATATAGGCTTATTTTTCCTACCTTAGAAATCAATTCATTCTTTTAAACAATGTCTCAAGTAACCGACTTCCTTTTGGAACACATCCTTTTGGAATTTGGTGATACAATTTAACAGATGTCATCAGAGCATGGTGCTCCCAGGATTTAGGGATGAGATTGAAAAAAGCCACCCTCTGAGGGTGAAACTAGAGAAATCAATATATAATAGACTTCAGTATTCCAGCAGCATACATTTATCAGGGTCTCACCATGCCAGGCTCAGTGCCGGGCACGGGGATGCAATGGTGGGCAAGATTGAGTTGGTTCCTGCTGAGGGAAATGTCATCACCTGTCAGCATAATTCAAACCAAGAGATGGATGGGAAAGGGATGTACTCCTGGGGCTAGGCTATTGCCATAGATCAGGGTAGGTCCTAATGATGGCAATACTGGAACTTAATAATGTAAAGAAACTATAGGTCCACAGTTCTTTATCTGAAACTCTTGAGCCAGATGGCTTTAAGAATTAAATTCATCAGGTTTAGAAATTTACAAATATCATATATTACATCATACTCACAGCAGGGAACAGAGCAAGTAATACTCTAATATCTGTAGTAGCAATTGTCTTGATCAAACATTCTGATATTTCTGAAGCAAACGTAGGACTTTGTAGCAAGCAAAATAAGTAATTCTCCCAATAGCCTTATATGAATTCAGGTTAAGTTTTACCGCCTAATATGTTCCGGTGCCACTGTAATAAAAAAATTACACTTTTGAGAACCTTTTGGGATTCTGGACTTGAAGATAAGGGACTGTATAGTCTACTCGAAAATATAATGTGTTACTAACAAGGTAATTAAAAATATAGAATCTAGGAAAAGAAGAGACAAAGAGCATCTCTAATTTTGTCCTGGAAATGTAGTACTTCCAGTGTGCTGAGTTTCTCTAAAGGGCTGGTCAGTTTCTCCCTAGAGCAGTGGCGCTCTGCCCTGCTGGGCATTGGAACCAGCTGGGAAGTTTTACAAATCCTTGCCCAGGCCACACTCTAGGCCACACACAAATCTGAATCTCTGAGATATCTCTAGATATCTGTGTGTGTGTATGTATGTATGCATGCATTATTATTATACTTTTTCAGTTAAGGCATCAAATATATACAATAAGAAATATAGAATGCAAAAATCTCAAGTAACCATCACCAGCAAGATATAGAATATCTCCATATCTTCCCAGAGGAAACTATTATTGTGACTTTGAACATCAGAGCTTAGTCGGCTAGCACTATTTTTTCATACTGGTTGGCAAACTGAGCAGCTGGGAGAGTTTTGACCAGCACTGGCTCGGGGGTTCCACCCTAGAGATGATGATTTACTTGGTCTAGGAAGTAGCATTTTTATAGCTGCAAGTGATTCTAACATGTAGCATTTGCAAACCACTGCTTTAGTGATTCTCTGGCCTGTAGGCTGAATATTCAAACACAAAAACCATCAAAAATCATCAAAAAGAGGTTGCCTTTTGCAGGGAGTTAAGATTGAATTATCTCTCTCTTTCTCCTTCTCTCCCTCCTCTCTCCTTTTCCTCCCATCCTCCTTCTCATTCTTCCTCTCTCCTTCTTTGCTTTCTTCCCACTCTCCCTTTTTTATCGGATCAAGACAATTGCTACTACAGATATCAGAAGCAGCATAAGTTCTACCTATTAAACTCCCTATTTTGTCCCTTTATTTTCATTTTTCAGGAAGAAATAATTTTTTAAAAGGATATAAAGAAGGAGAAGTGGGAGGAGATGCAAGACTTGACAGAGAAAAAAGAGGGAAAAGAGATGGGATGAGAAAAAAAATGTGTTCTCTCCTGACGTAGCTTATTTCAGTCTGTATGTTCACCTTAAAAGGATCCAATGGGACAAAAGGAGCCTTTAAAAATTGCTGGTGGGCATCCTGGTGTGAACGCAAAAGGGACACTATAATAAATCTGACAAGTCCAGTGACCGAAAGTAACCTCACAGGGTGATCTGGTCACAAATTCCTAACTGGGCAGGTCATGGTGGGTCTGGTGGGTTGTCACACACCAGGCACGTAACTTCTTTAGAAAAAGGTTTATCTTTGCCTTAAGCAAGCCTGCCATCTAGGTTAACACACCTTTGCAAAGTGTCTTTTTCAGATCTCTTGGAAGCGTAACCACCCTCATGAGAGCACATGATCTTGTTAACTGTCCCGTAGTCCAATCCCTGCCTTGCTTTCACCCACTGACTCTTCCCTAGTTTCTGCCTTAATTCCAGATGCATAAAAGAAACTGCAGATTGTCATTCTGGGAAGCATTTTCTCAGCCTGTTGGGATCTTGCATTCAGGTATTTCCTCTGTTTGGCATGAATAAACCCTAGTAAACTCATAAAAATTTTTTCTACAGGTTTGGATATTCTTACGTCTCCACTGGCATGTCAGCTGACTGTAACTTATTTACCCCATAGTTTCTCGGGCCTTGTATTGAACAGTGCCTTCTCCAGGGCATCTGTGCCCTTGGAAGGCAGCATGGCATTTTGGGTGAGAACTGGGTTCCTGAGTCAGACTGCTTGTCCCCTTCCTTCCATGCAATAACAGTGAGACCTTAAGAAGGTACTTGATTAACCTGTCCTAGCCTCATGTTTTATCACCAGTAAAATGTAGATAATAGTACATGCCCATGATGATTAAATGTGAAACGTCAATCTGGCTAGGCTATCATGCCCAGTTATTTAATCAAACACTAATCTAGGTGTTGTTGTGAAGGTATTTTATAGATGTGATTAACATCTATAATCAGCCTACTTTCAGTAAAGCGGATTACTGTCTATAATGTAGGTGGGACTCATCTCATCAGGTGAAGGACTTCAGAGCAAAAACTGAGATTTCCTGGAAAAGAAGGAATTCTGCCTCAGGCCTGTAATCTAGAAATCTTGTTTCTAGACAGCTGGTCTGCTCTGCAGATTTTGGACTCAAGACTGCAATATCAGTTCTTGCCTGAGTTCTTGCCTACTGTCCTGTCCTATGAGTTTCAGAGTTGCCA
The DNA here is from genome assembly GCA_030015415.1 of Cynopterus sphinx. Lineage (NCBI taxonomy): Eukaryota > Metazoa > Chordata > Mammalia > Chiroptera > Pteropodidae > Cynopterus > Cynopterus sphinx. The sequence continues at coordinate 83,798,294 of CM057384.1, read as the reverse complement.
GTTCCCACAATCCTGTGAGTCAGTTCCTTAAAATAAGTCTCTTAATATATGTACACACATGTTCTATTGGTTTTGTTTCTCTAAAGAACCCTGACTGACATACTGCCTCATGAGGTAAAAAATATAATGTGCTAAGTGAATACACACTCGAAGTTAGCTACAATTTTTAGAGTAGGTGGCCTTATTATGGCTTATCTCTTCTGCTATAACCAGTAACCTCAGGGATAGTCTCTAACTATATACTTTGGATATAATCTCTATCTCTCCTACACCCTTTGTAAGCTTTTTTAAATAAAGCTGTCAGGTCAGTTCTAATACACTTTGCCACAGAATGGGAACATAATTAGGGCTGAAGGACAATCTGGGCAGTTAACAGTACATAGCAGGATTTAGTGAATTCCTTTGTTCCAGACCCAGGGTCTTTTCACCTTGGCTGTCACAAATACCTTTATTCTCGTTCTCTTTCCCCTTTGCTTTCTGCCCCCCAACCCTGGCCCAAAGTCTGGGTTCTACTTGATCTGTTTACTCCAGGCCCCAGCCATCTCTGCCATGGGAGTCAACAGGATGGAGACTCCAGTTCATTCATCACTCTGACACTGACTGAAATCACTGACATAAATAAATATTCTTGTAGCCACTTACACAAACCCATTTGCCATGCAAGCATGGGGAGGTGAGAAATGAGCAGCTTGATGTATCCCTGATTGCTTCCTAAAAAAACTTCTCCTTTGTCCCCAGAGAAGGTGGGGACAACTATATTTGGGAGCAGGAACTCTATCAACTAAAATTTCCCCCAAATAATTTGGAAAGGAGATCTACTGGATAGAAGGCTCTATCTGTAATAGTATTGAATTATTTAGCTTAACTCCATTATTCACCAAATTAAGACAATGAGGCCCAGAAAAGAGGTGGTTAAAGCAGCAGCTAAATTAGTGCTATGACTTAGGCCATGGGCCAGGCCAGGTCTCTCAATGCAGAGTCTGATGCTTTCTTCTACCCTAACACATGGCCATTCACAGCTCAGGTACTGCTTAGGTAGAATCAGAGGGTATAAGAATTGTTTCCTTTACCATGAAACTACTAATAGTAGTAGAAGCCAACACCCTCTAGCTTCCTCTGGGTGTCCATGAAATTGATAAGCCTCTGGATGCAGGGCTTATGGGGGGTGGAAGGCAGCTAGTGAGGTAACAGGAGCTGGGTCCAAACCGGTACTGGTGGTGAATCAAGACATAAGGGATTATAAAGGCCTGTCTCCTCTTTAGGTGGTTTCCTATGAAGAAAAGCTGGGCTGGTGATTACAATTTCTCAGGCCTTCCTAATTTCTAAAAATGATCATTCAAAATGAGGAAGTCACTTCTCGGTACAAGGCAAATTAGAAGCACCTATTTGACAAGTCTCCTCTAGCCAGTTATTCCACAATGCATTCTTTACTGTCTGTATTATTTCTGCAGCAAACACCTGAATCTCAGGTTTACTCTCTGTGATCCACAAAAGGCTAATACCTAATAACAACGGGCACGAGGAGACGATATTTCAAGAGATGTCAGAGTCCTCATTGCTGAATTTAACGAGAGTGAAGTTCTGAAGAGTAAAGGTCCAATTACTGTGTTAAACTCTCCAGGTGGCTTTGCTTCAGTGACCTGAACAGGTGGGAGCCAGAAGACCACCTGCTTCTCTGTTTGCACAGTGACTAATACATTTATAAACACTTAATAAACATTTAACTGTGGCAACTCTCTTAAAATAGTTCTTTCATGACTAGAATTCAACAGATTTGAAATTACTGGGTGATTTTGTAAGGCCACGTCCATAAAAGGAGATGGGCTGCAAATTCTGGGGATGTTGGAACTCAATCCTCACCAACAGGCCAGAATTGCTCCTCGTTATGCTCAGGTCTGACTCACAAAACCCAATACTACACCTACGTTACACAGGGAACACAGAACAGACGATGACAATTTTATTCCAAACAAATTGCTAAGTTGTAACACATTTGGAGGGGATCTGTTCCAAGATTCAGAGTGAGCTTTGAGAATTAAAAATATTGGTGCATTTACTGATGCTTGGAAAACTATCTATCCACATGCAAAAGAATGAAATTAGACATTTATCTTACAACATATACATAAATCAATTTGAAATGGATAGACTTAAATGTAAGACCTTAAACTGTAAAACTCCTTTAAAAAGAATAGAAGAATAACTTCTTCACATTGATCTGGGCAGTGATTTCTTGGATATGTAACTAAAAGCAGAGGCAACAAAAGTAAAAACAGACAAGAAGGATTACATCAAACTAAAAAGCTTCTGCAGAGCAAAGAAAACATCAACAGAATGAAAAGGAAACTTATAGAATGGGAGAAAAAATTTGCATACCATGTATTTGAAAAAGTGTTAATATCCCAAATATATAAGTAAATCCCATAACTCAAAAGTAAAAAAACAAATAACCCAATTAGAAAATGGGTACAGGACTTGAATGGACATTTTTCTGAGATATGCAATGGCCAGCCGGTTTATGAAAAGGTGCTCAATATCACTAATCATAAGGGAAATGCAAATCAAAATCTCAATGAGATATCATTTCACATCTGTTAAGATGGCTATTACGAAAAAAAGAAAAAAAAAGATAAATGTTGGAGAGGATGTGGAGAAGCTGGAACCCTTGGACATTGTTGATGGGAATGTAAAATAACACAGCTGCTATGGAAAACGGCACGGAGGGTCCTCAACAAATTAAAAATAGAGCTACCATATGATCCAGTTTCTTGGTATACACCAAAAGAATTGAAATCAGTATCTTAAAGAGGAATTTGTACTCCCATATTCATTGCAACATTTATTCACCATAGCCAAGATATGGAAACAATATAAAGGTCCCTCCATAGATGTATAAAGAAAATGTTCTATGTACCTACAAAGGGATGAACATTATTCATCCTTAAAAAGAAGGAAATCCTGTCATACGCTGCAACATGGATGAACCTGCAAGACATTATGCTAAATGATGTAAATCAGTCCCAAAGGACAACTATAGTATGATTCTTGTATGAAGTATCTAAAATAGTCAAGGTCATATAGGCAGAGAATAGAATGGTGGTTGCCAGTGAGTGGGAGAAACGGGGAGTTGTTCAATGGGCACAAAGTTTTAGTTATGCAAGATTAGTGAGTTTTGGAGATTTGTTATACTGCTTAGAAAATACAGTCAACAACATTGAACTGTGCACTGAAAAATTTGTTAAGAGGGTAAATCTCATGTTAAGTGTTCTTGCCACAAAACAAATAGACAAACAGCAACAACAACAAAAACACAAAGGGGCAGAAGGAAACTTTTGGAGGTGATGGATAGGCAGTAATGGTTTCAAGGGGGTTTGATTACGTCCACAATGATCAATTTGTATATATTAAATATGTGCATTTTTTTCTTGCATAGCAATTATACCTCATTAAAGCTGTTAAAATATCTACTTTCAAATCTCAAATTCAGGAAAAAAAATATGACTGTAAAATCCCTTATAATAATCAAGTGCAAAAAAGTTAGATGAATTCAACACATTTAATCTCATGTAGCCTCAGAGGATACAGGAAACACACTGTTAGCAGAGTTAAAGTGGTGAGTTCAAATTTTGGTATTGACACTATTATTAACTTTAATACAAACTCTCTAGCAGATTCCCCACTTTTCTTCGTCCCCCCACCACCAACCCTACACCTCAGTTACCATATTCCTTAGAATTAGGTTCTGTTACAAGTGAAAGAAAAATGACAGTAGTGGTGGCTTAAACAAGATAGAAGTATATTTCTCTCTAATGTAAATCAAGCTCAAAGAGAGAGAATCCTAGGCTGGCATGGTGACTGAACAGTCAGCAGGTACCCAGATTCCTACTATCTTGTTGCTCTCCATCTTCAACATATCATTTCCTCTCATGGCCCAAGCTGATTGCCAAGCACCAACCATCCAGGCCATGTTCCTGTCAGCAGGAAGGAGGAGGTAGCAAAGAAGGGCATGGCTTCCATTTTCAGGGCATGTCTCAAATGTTACATGGGACACTTCTACTTATGTTCCATAGTCCAGAAGTTAGGCATTTGAGTACATTTTGCTGCAAGCAAAGCCAGAGTTTTTATTTCGAGTGACTGTATACGCAACTCAAATCTGAGATTTCTTTATTAAAGTAAGACAAGGAGAACAGTTATCAGAGGACAGCTAGCTAGCAGTTTCTGTCTAAGGTGCTAGGCTGAATTTAATGAGGATGAACATTTCACAGAGGGAAAAGCTTGTCTGGATGCCATGGAATCTTGGGGTGAGGGTGGGGTGGGAATGAATAAACACAAAGAGTCTATGTAACAGGATTAATGCATAATTTTACAGAGCAACACATTACCTTTCTTTGCCTGCTCAGTACCTTTAAGAACTGAGTCAAAAGCTCTGAAGACTACATGGTAAAAACAAATGCATATGTACAAGCTACCTTTGTTTACATTTGTTTATATGTTACTAGACAACTGGATAAATGAGTCTTTTGGCACCATGCAAACAGTTCTTTTAACTGAATATTAAAAGGAAAAAAAAACAAAATTATCACTGAAATTCACAGCATGGTGCAGAAAATATAGGTTCTATAGCTTGATGCATTTATTCAGAGCAGATTTCACAATGAAAAATAATGACAGAAAGAAAATAAAAATGCTGACTGGGGCTTAGTCCACAATGGACTTCTGAATTGGCTTGTTGGCTTTGGTCATTGATCATGTCAGGTAAACTAACTTACAGAATGGACACTTCACTCTGTGTGTTCAGTCAAACTGATTCCCTTCTCCAACCCCAACCTTTTTTTTTTTTTTTTTGGAAGTCTGAAGGGTTGATTTATTAGACTGATTTCTTGAACTTGTGGGTTGTTTTGGTGTATGTACAGAGAATGGACACTGAAAGTCACCAGACCTAACCAGGATGCCCCTGAACACTCCTTATGCATTATGTGCTTTTGCTGCCACTCGCTCCCAGTTAATGCTTATCACCTACAGGTCACAGATGGTGTAATATCTCATTAAGAGAGAACCTGATTTTGGGTAGAGAAGCTTATTCTTTGTCTGAAGCTGAGCTGACCTTTACAGGGAGAATACAGACTTACGTGGTAGGAGAGAACTCTATCAAGTCTTAATATCACCTCACAAGCTCCCTAAACTCACTGAGGAAAGAAAAAAGTCTTCCTGGCCAAAGAGGAGCTGGGGGCATGGCTTCTCACCACTTCCATGGAGATATAGTGCAGCTGATGGCAGAGAGGAGGGGATGTGGTGTTTTGACATCTTTATGACCCTAAAGGAACTGGATCCTATGTTAGCTGGTTAGAGGAGGCCCTGAACTCTATACATGGCTATCCTAGGAAGCCCTCTCTTTTTATGAAGCCAAGTGAGTGTCATCTTGACTCTTCTCAAATGTGGCTGGAAATTAGGGCAGCCTTGCCTAAGCAAGAGTTTTCTACAAATCACTTAGCAAAAGCTGCTGGATTATATCAGCTGGCTTTATAAATAAATCTTATAGGCCTTCACTATTTTAAGGGTCACCCTGGTGACCCTTGGTGACCCTTCCAATGGCCAGTGCTTGAGAGGCTCACTGCCACAGGAAGCAGCTTTTTTAAAGAATCTCTTATAAAAAGTGCCTGCTTATTGACAAAAGAAAAAGTTGCAAATTTAAAGAACAGGAGAGTTTAGAAATGGAAAAAAAAAATCAGTGGAAAGGCATTAACAGTTTATGGATGATTACCAGAAGGGTAGCCTTCTTGCCAAGTTTAGCTTGTCCAGTGGGCCCTAAACTTGCAAATCCTTCATTTACAGTGTCTGAACATTTTAATTTATCCTCTAGATATGAGTTATGCAACTTGGTTGGACCCATTGAATAGAATATCTATAGAAATACTAGAAGTGCCACTTTATGGTTGCAATAGACTTTTGGGGCCAGCCTGTGAACCTAACACCATTTATAACACCATTTCAGTGTACAGGGAATTCCATATTCATGACTGCTAACTGATCCATAAAAAATTTATTAGTGCCACTCATTTGCAATTTGTGACAATCTGTATTTTTATTTTCCTTTTCTAGATGAAAAAGGTGGGCCTCTTTAAGGAACTGCAATGAAATCTTCCATATCTATCCAGTATGCAGCAATAGCAGTTAAAATTGTATAAAATTCCTCAGACTTTTTCCTATAGACTAAGAAGTAAACAGGAAAGGTAATATGCTTTAGAAGATGCTCAGCTGGCTGCATGAAAGCAGGGCTGGCAAGGATGATGATGAAGTGCCTTCGTTTCAGCCATCACAAAGGGGCTGGGGCTGCCCACAAGAGCATCTTCCAGTGTCAGTGGGGTGCAACTTTGGAAACTTCTCTCCCTGACTCCTCAACAGAGGCTCCTTGAAGTGCAGTAATGAAAGCATTTCCCCCGATTGCGTCTCTTTTTTGGCTTGTGGCAGCAAAGAAGAAAGACTATATCATCTGCTGGCTGATGAGAACTTGAATAGCTGTACACTGTCACCAGATCATTTGGAGGAAAAATGATAAATGCCCTAAAGAAAGCCCTGGGATGCTGTATGTAAATCTGAGGTAAGAAGAGCCAATAAGGTCTGTGACAACATTAAGCCAGTTACTAGCAATGAAACAATTATATGTGTGACTGAAACAATCTATAATGACAGCTATAACAAAGGCATAGGAAAGAGGGCAGGAGACCACTTGGAATAATCTGAAATATCTAGTGTCCCTAGAGGAGAGAAGTATGACCTATTCCAGAGCTTAAGGGTCAGAAAGATCTGGAATTATAAATGAAGACTGAAGCTGCTATATCACACAACTTTCTAATTATAAGTGCCTTAGCTCTGGTGAAGGCATTTACCTTGTAAAATGACTGATGGCAAAGAGTCACAAAGTGAAATGCAAGCACAGCTGAACAGAAACATGGAGAAGGAAAACAACTAAAAATGAGTATAAAAACTGTCTAAAAAATGAAGACACCTAACTTGGGCCAGGGTGCTGAGAAATGGGCATACCCATATACTATTTGTGGAAGAAGCCACAGTCTTTCTGTGACAGGCAATTTAGTCATGTGTATCAATGGCTTTAAGACTACTCAGTCTCTCTGACTTGGGTGCTCTATTACTTAGATATGAAGTGCTAATAATAATGACAACTATAACAGCTAACGCTTATTGGGTGCTTATTAGTTCCTTCACAGGAGAAAAAACTTGTTCTAGATTCTGAAGGAGACGTCCGGAGGGGACGAAGGTGGGAAATGAATATACACTTAAAGATCTATGTAACAGATAAATACACATTTTTTACGTACAACACATTACCATACTTTGCCTCTGAAATGTCTTTAGAGATCAATCAAAAGCTCTGAAGACTAAGTGGTAGAAAACCAAAGCTACTTTTGCTTACATTTGTTTATATGTTACTAGACATCTAGATAAATAAGTTTCTGGCATCATGAAAACTCCTCTTTTAGTTGAAAATTTAAAGTAAAAATTTAAATGCAGTGCAGAAAATATAGGTGCTATAGCTTTATCCATTTAAAACAGCAGAGTTCACCAAATAGAAAAAAACAAAAATGTTGACTGAGGTGACTGTACTTTCTGTACCTTAACTCATTTCATCACGAGGATGTTCATCACTGTGCTGTTTATGTCGACCTCTTAAAAACCCATTACAGATGACAGGCTAAATAAATTATGGTATTAGGAACCAATACAAAGGGTAACGTAGAACTATATGTAGAACAATATCCTCTGAGGTGAGGAACACATGAGTATGCAGTAGTGTATATGGTATAATCTCATTTTTGTCAAAACACCAATAGTGATAATATTTATGAATTGGGATTATGATAATTTTTATGTTCTTTTGTTAATCTGGAGCTTTTAGACTTTTAGAATTAAACATGTATTATTATAAAAAGGAAACCATGGGAAAGAAAATATTTAGCTGAGCTAATGTTTGTGAGGAACATAGAGTTCTCCAAAGTGGGGCTAATTGGGCAAAGACTCATCCCAAATATGAACCTAAAACTTAAAAAGGAGACCTCCCGTCAAAAGACTGCATTTTAAGAAGAAAAGGACACATCTGTAGGCTATACCCTGGGACCTTTTAAGCCAAAGTCTAACTGTGTGCACTTGGGAGCAGGGACACAGAAGGTAAAGAGGCACCTCTCTTGCCCCTCCTGCAGCCATGTCTACAAGAACTACTCTCTGCTCCTGATGCCCCAAAACCCACTGCTGGGGTCCCCATACTCCTCCCTGGGACATGGTAGAGTGGCATGCTAATTCTATCCTCGAAGAAGGCCCTGAACAAACACTGAGAGACCTCAAACAACTAAAAACCACTGGAACGAAGTAGATGGGCAGGCAGTCGCTTTAACCATGCGCAAGGGGAATCTCTACCCCTCTTCTCTTACCCTAAAATAAACATAAAAACAAAACCATTTTATGGATGTTTTCTCTCGATGGGTTTCTAGTCCTTCTGAACTACTGGTTAGGGCATTAAATGACCTAGTTAGGTTTAATGATATTTGTGAAACTGTGTGTTTTAAGTTATACTGAGAAATCTAACCTATATATGTTAAGATACTATATGTTGTATATTTAGAAAGGAAACTTTTTCCACACGAAGGTCAAAACTTATAAATAACACAGTACAAATAAGTATATCAAATGCACAGTTTCTTCTTTATAAGATGATGAAAGGAAAGATTCCATGGCTTAAATGCTTTGAACTCTTCACAAGAAAAATCTCATTAAACACACAGGTGATCTATTTCTGATGTAAAGAGCATGGTTGCCTTTATATGGATCTCAGGGGGAAGAAAGGATGTTGCAAGTGCAAAATATATATCAAACTGTATAAAAATATCCTAACCTGTATGTGCATACATATCATGTAATCAGTTTTTGCATAAATTTGATCAATTCGTCTTCCCTCATCTTGCAAATGAGGAAACTGAGGTGCAGAGAGGCAAAGTTTAGACATTTGCTCTTCTACAATGAAGACATTACCCGTAATAAAACAAAACTGGAAAATCAAGACGATAGAACCGTCGAAATATCACAGCGCTGTTTAACACTTTGGCCGCCTATTATATGTCAGGGTCAGAAGCTTTGGAGGATGGGGACAAGCAGTTTAATCCTTGTGTACCAGTTTTCCAGTTTATGACATTAGCATTATGTTGCTTGGTATTATCAGAAGAAAAGGCACTGCTAGTGGTGTTTTGGCTTATGAACAGTAAGTAGCATGATATTTTGTATCTGAGCGATAGCAAATGAGATATGAGTTTGCTAGGACTTAACCCAGTGACTACAGCTCACCACGGTAGAGGAACACTATCCTGTGTAAGGGCTGCCATCATCATAGCACATGTCTAGGTTTCTGTCTATTCTTCACCACACTAGCCATTGCAACTCACACCATCTTTCCATTCCTGAGCCTCCATGACCTTAACCATTGTTCCCATTGTGTAAAAGAGAGCACAAATCTAAGGTGACAAAGCTCTGGTTGGTAGATGTGAAGTATGTGATGAGAGCAAAACCCTCTGAGTACTGCATAGCCATTATGAAGTAACTGACCTATATGAAACTGCTACCATGGTTCACAAATTTATTGTCAGGTTCCAGCCTCTAGCTGTTCTCTGATTGTTCTAAATACTTGACAAACTGAAGCCTTTTCACTTTCCGTTGAAATTGCCTCATCTCCCTGTCAGAGCGCCATGGGGGACTCCATTACTTTTCTGACTTCTTTCCCCTCCTGACAAGTCATTTAGCTGGCTTCTTGTTGTGAAGGCTGTCCATGTCAAATTAGCCAGGGCCCCTATTGTCCTTATTACCACTCGAAAAGCCATCATGAGTAATGCTACGGGGTCCCTCAGTTGTCATCATTTGTCAGAAAGAAAGGGAGTGTGGTTACATATAGCTGACAGGTAATTTCAGTGTCTACAATTACCCCAATTAGTCTTGTCATAAACAATTCGATAAATGTACACCAATACAAACAGATAAACACACCAAGGTCTCTCACTATTAATGCTGTGTAATGGGTAAATCAGTGATATAATGCTGTATTTTATTTATTTTTTTTAAAACTATCCTCAGCTGTGAGCTGGCACTTGCTACCTGGTCAGCACAAATTGTACTATCTACTTTCATTAGCTCATCACCACAAGAAAATTTGAAAGGCTGTGACAAAATTCATTTAGAGAGAGAGGGAAAGAGCAGATTGTTATAACACCTGCTTTAGGCAAAGATTCAACAAAGGTTTTCTTTTTGTCAGTTCTGGGCAACTCTGGGCTTTAAAGTTGACAATTTTTGTGTTAAAACAGCAATATGTGAATATGATAGATATGGGGAATAGAAAAATTATATCCACACTGAAATTAGGAACATGATTTCAAAGGAAAAGCCTTCTGCCAAATGTACCGCCAGTTAGCAAGTGTATATTTAAAAAGATTGTGGACCAGTAGTTTCATGTGTAAGATTATTTTGGATCCTTCCATGTTTTAAAAAAACTGTACCTTAAAACCATATGTATAATGCTTGCCATGTTTGGTGTCAGTTATTTATTGGCTTCAGTATTCAGACGGATTTGTTTAATAAAGGCATCAATGCTACTCCTTGTTGGACTCAGTACAGAGGTGATTAGGGCTCCGCCAAGTGTGGAATGCTGGGTCTCACGTGTTCTCCAAACACCGTGGAATGAACCTGCTTCAACACAACACCCTTTAGGATCACTCTTCACTTATACTCTGTATTCAACCCTGAATGAAACATTGTGAAGTTCACTCTTGTGATTCACATAAATAAGTGCTCAAGACTCAACATCTGTAGTGTCCACTGTGCTCTGTCTGTTTGCTGACCGCAGTCTTAAGTGATGGCTGGAAAACCCAACACAAGGATATTGTTGTAGGAAATTGCTCTTGGCAACTATTTGTTCAAGCTCAAGATTTTTTTTTTTTTAAACCAATACTAAAAACCCACCAGAAAATAGGACAGGTCTCCCTAATGAGTAATCTATTTTAGCACAGTCTTGTCTAGGCATGACAGTTTACTGAGAGGCTTGAAAAACTCGTAATTACCAGTGTTACAGGGCAATTAATGTATATTACACTGCACTACTCATGGCAGCAACTGTCATTTTCTCAATAAAAATGAGTACTCTTCAGCTAAAGGTGACATTAATTGGGACTTTAATGACTATGCAGAGGAGCTGAAGCCAAATATGAACAAAACAGCGATTCAATGAGCGACTTCAGAAACGAGAAAATTGTACTAAAATGAGATTAATTGCTGTTTAGAAAAAGGAAAGAACCTAAAAAGCTATTAAATTGCAGGGTTTGGGTGCCCGGGTGATGGTTGTGATGTTAATCTTGCATTCTCACAGCAGGCAAATATTCACTAAATTCAGAGCCTTTTGACAGCAGGAAAAATCATGTATGCTTAACTTCAATCCATCAAAAATATATTTCAGCTTTTATCAGTGTTCTAAATACTTCTGCAATTTCAAAAATTACTGCTCCATTCCTTGGCTGTCATCATGCAAATGTGAACACTGTCAATATTGCTATGAAAAATTTCCCAGCTTCAAAAGGCCTACTTCAGTGATAAAGAAAGAAAAATGCGAAGATTAGAATTGCAAAACACACACTACTAATATAACAGAAATCAAACAATAAGAATTTAATGTTTAAGTTGTGGAAACTGCTAAAATAGAAAATGATGGGGTGGGTTTTTTTTTTTTTTTAGAAAAATCAAAGAAAAATCACTCTGAAATTCTCTTAAGACATGTAACTTTATGCTTAATTAATCATCACCAATAATTAGGACACAATTTTACATTCTGACTTTAGGTGCTATAATTGCTAATACTGCGGTCTCATTACTAAAAACCTTCATCTTTGCTTCTAGTTCTTCAAAAACAATTTTGTAATTACTTTTTTAAAGGTTCTTTTCAAATATCATGATGACTATATATATAAAACACAGCATTTAAACTTTGACATGTAAGAGAGATAAACAGATTTGATAACTCAGAAGTTATATCCTCTGTAACTTGAATTTTTAAAAAGAGACCAGCAAACTAATATTTTCATTAAAGAGGGAGTTTTCTAAGAAGTGACATTTGGGCAGAAACGTAGCATTGGCAATAGCTGCCTCCATAAAAAGATTAGGCCTGACTTTAGAGTACTGTGCATTTTCCTCCTGCATAAGCAATTCTGTTTGTTCTGCATTTTAATATTTAAAGAGCCTTCTCATCCATGGTTTAGGTCAGGGCTCAAGACACATTAACACACGTATAATTCTGGCCATACTCAAGAACCACATCCATTAAATGACAGGGGGAGGTGAAATAGTGTATTTTCCATCTTCAAATCAATGATAAACCCTGTCTATTCTAAAAATCCAGAAATACAAATCACCTGACCTCCATTATGGAGACTGGTTATTGGCCACTTACCTGCCAGAATATACTTATAGGGTCACTGGGAAGAAGAGGTAGGACGGGAAGAGATACACACGCATATTCATGCGTGTCTGGACTCAATGGCTGGACGTTCTGCTAAGTTTTATCTTCCAGCTGTTCCATTCACTATAAACATGCTTTCTTGAGTTTTGAATCTGAGCTTGAGCATAATCATTGTAAAACAAGTTGCTTCCAGGGTCCTGTATTCCCTAGTACTACCTGCTCCTTCTCGTCCTCCAATTTTCCCTTTGCTTGTATTTAGACTTTTATGTTAACAGCACTATTCTTCCTCAAGAGTCTAACAAATGTCCTTTTTAGTCCCTGGGGGGGGGGGGCGTGAAAAGGGGCCTTTGCTATTCATTGTACCATTTCAAAAACTAAGCTTCTCTCATACCTCAAAAACAGCTTTATTTTAAGGACAAAAAATTCACCAAGCTCCCCCTAAAAGTCTTTTCAGGCAGAATCCTTAGAGAAGACAGGTGCCTTTGACTAAATTATCTCTACTCACACACCATTCACATAAATTCGCTTTGAAAAAAAAAAACTACATGTCAATAGTTTGATTCCATTTTGTCTATGCAAATACCATTGATAAAAATTTCAATGGAAGTTTTCAGGGAGTGGAAGAGTTCCAAACTAGGTATTGAAATGGGCCTCAGGAATAGGATACTAATTCACCAAACTTGCCAAGAATGATCTAACCCAGTAGTCACACAAAGGCAACTGCAAACCATCTACATGATCCCAGATAATCCCTTATACTGTATCTCTCGGATCTCATCTCCATTCTGCAGTTTACTGCATGAGGCTCCATTTAGGGCTCCAGGTTTCCCATTGCAAAAAAAGGGGGCAACTTTGTCATGCTAAATTTGCTGCCTGTGAACTAAGCCCTGAGCACTTGGCAGACACCACTGGCTCCAGGAATGTTAACGATTGGAATAAACCTTTAAGGAGCGTTCCTAAAATGAATTTATTTGATACTGTTGTTCTATTGCCGAAATTCTTTACCCTTCACAGTAGCCACAGTGGTGCTGTGAGAAAAGGTGATCACATTGAATCACGTGAAAGGTTTGTATGAAAAAGCAGGAGGCACTGCTCTCTCAGTTGACGATGAAATTCCATTTTTAACCTCATTATTATTTTGCACAAATGTCATAGGTCTCTCTTCCAAAATATTACTCAGTGGCTTAAATTTCTTATTCAGCAACACCCCTGCTCCCGAGCCCCAAGATTGAAATGTAACACAATGCCCATCAATCTCACAATTGACAGACAATGCTTAATCTGGGAATAGTGACAAGTTACAGGGACTCTCTCTCTCTTTTTTAAATCAATTCCAGGAGATTAGTATGATGTGTTTTTAGATACATACCCTCAGAACATTATAACTCAGTGAGAAGCCAAACTGGAATATCTCAAGTTTGGAAGATGAACAATATTTTGATGTGCCAAGGCTAATATATTATATGTTTCGAGTCTTACTATTAAGACCTGTAGCAACTGTTTTAAGAAATGAGTAGAAATGAAACAAATGGTAAATGTTTATTCAGTCATACAGTTCTGAAAGAAAACAACTGTTAATTTGCATTAGCTTGGGATCACTCAGCAGACTGCTTTTTAAGAGCTATCACCTCTCAGCAGCCCATAAAAGAGGAAACTTTCATTTTCTCTCTTTCTACCTGCTCTGGCTATATGATATTTAATTTAAATTTATTTTCTACTCACTACAAATATTCAATGAATTAAAGATCACTTCAAAATAGATAATGTTCTTTGTCAGTTGTTTGTAGAGGAGAAAGTCAACAGGCTAAATACTAGGGGGTCAATGTAGACAGATATAGCTGCTACTCCATCTCCCAATATAGAAAATTCTAGAATGATAAACTTAAGGTACCTTCTGAGTCATCAGATAAATTATATTTAATATAAATTTAGTGCAATCAGGACAGTTCTCCTGCATAAATAAAAGTTTAATGTCTTATATATGGGTAACAATGTAAGCTATCTAATGTAGGTCAATTTTTTTGTGCAGAGAATATTCTCTGATTTCTCTGTTAATTAACTTTTTCTCTCCTTAGATAAAATGGAGGAACAAGAGAAAAGGTGGTGTAATTATTTGAGTGGAGGGGTCTGTGGAGTCTTTAAGCTCTCCTGCAATCTCAAAACTTTCAACATCAGATAGAGATTACTAGGGCATCCCCTCTCTTCATCTTCTCAGGATTTTAAGAGACTTTAGAAAAGCTGACTGGAACAGAAAAATCAGTTATAGGGAGCTTTCCTGAAAGGCGAGACCAAAAAGAGAGAAAAGATGATCTTAAGAGGACGAGGGGAGGGGAAAAGGCTTGAATTAGGTAAATGGTTGTAACATCTTGATACCTGAAGTGAAATGGAGACAAAGTCTACCACAGCTGCACTCCAGGGAGGGTAGGGAAAGAGTGGGTTAGAGCAGGATGAAAGGAATAGATTATTGGGTCTCAGCTTCTTCATCTAGGGCCTGCTTGGTTTGAAGGAGTCTTTGTTCCCACAAATCAGCAAAGTGATGTGGAATAAGCAATGTACTGAATTTCAGAACCCAAGTTAGAAACTGTGGATCTCTAGCTAAAGAGGGGTGCTCTACCCCTAAAGAATGTACTGCATGAGAAGGCCTAGTAACAGAAACCTCTTCATAAGAGTCACCCAGTTACCCAATCCAGATGAAGCGACTCACCGGAGAGTATAAGCCTCCAATTATAATTTAAGCCAAAACGTGGTGGCAAAAAAGTCACTAACAGGTGATCTCCAGTATACACACACTTCTCTTTCTAAGATACTATTATAATTGGACACTTAGAGTTAAAGCTCCAGGAGCTATCCAATTTTAGTTTATTTTTTCTCAAGATTTCTACTCTGGGCCTCAACTTTTTCCGTTGCTTGATTCTGTTTCTATTTTGTTTCTAGATGAGGAATATGTGTTTCACTGCTTGTTTAGCAATGCCTGATTAAGGTCATTTAAAACAGGAATAAGATTTGAGGATTTTTCTCTTGTAATTTTAAGCTGGAATAGGAACATTTTATTCTGGGTTTCATCATAGGATCTTAAATTCTGTTAGTCTTGGTGGGGACAAACCATTTTTTTCCCTCATCACTTTGTACATACACACGTCCTCTACTGACACTAAACTGTAACATGCATCTAGAATGAATAGGGTTGGCAGCCCAACAAACTTTAGAACCCTCCTTATAGGCACTAGGCTCAATTAAAAGAATATCTTTTTTTCAGGAGTACACAAAGCATTTCTACCATATTAAGAGATGAGCCGAATTTCATCAAACACATGTCTGCCTGCTTTAAATCTATTAGGGCTATTTTCCTATATAAGCTTTTAACAATAATAAAAAAAAAGAAATAAAAAAAGAAAAAAGAAAAAAGGAAGTTTTTTGGAAAAGAGAATGTAAAAGATACGTGTTAAGTAGTCAAAATATACATTTTTGTGGCTATGGTCAAAGGCTTAAAATGCCTAAATCAATCATAATGGGTTTTCATTATCCAGTACAAACATGAATTTTAGAGGTTTATTTAATTTATTTTAATGTCATGAACAGATATATAAGAAAAAAAATGGAGGTTTTTGGCATTTTATATTAGCAAAAAGCCAAAAGCTTTCTCTTGTTCTGCCTTCGATGTTCTTTTTAACTTTCAAATTGTCCACTCAACTAGCCCCACAGCTCTAACTACTGGTCTCCATGGCTTTTCCTAATTAGTCTAGTAGGTTCTTGTCTCTCTTTTCACCAACTGAGTTATCGGTTTGGGTCTTGTCTATAGTACAGACATTAATCTTTAAAAGTCGGAACTGGCAATTCAGAAAGTTAAAATGAGAAGAGAGAGGTATGAATTGGCTAAACGGCTAACATTCTTAAAATTGTCCTTACTTGGAATGAGCACAGCTGGATTAGAATTTTCCTCCCTCAACTGCATACTGAGTTCAAACCACTGCCTTGATGTTCCCAGTGTCCCCTGAGCATCCCACCCTCGCCCCTGCACACATCACTGACTGTGAGCTCCTTGAGGGAAGGGCTCCCATTCATCCTGGGGTGCCTGGCACATAGAAAACACTATATAACAATTTTGTTGCACAATAAACAAAGCAGTCCTAGCTCTGACACTAATGAAACAAACTTGGACAAGTCACTTTATCTTTTTGAGCTTTTGCTTTCCTATCCAGTAAAATGCTTTCAGTTTCCTAGAGGAATGGTTAGGCTCAAACAAAATAATGAATGTGGAAGTGCTGTATAAATGCAACGGATTACTACAGCTGTTGTTAATAATTACCATTTGGATTTATACAATAAAATTGCACCATTCGATGAGAAGAACAAGGGCGTTTTCTAATGTCTCAACATTTTTTTCCCATAAGGAGCTTATAAAAATCTAGTTTTCTTAGAATTCTAAGATGTGAGGTTGCACATACAGTCTTTTGTTGTTTTGTTTGTTTTCCCCCGGTGCCTCCCTCCCGCCTAGCCCCAAACTCCAAATCAACACACAGATCTTTTCCAGGTTCTGGATCCTGCTCTGGGAGAAGTGACTTGTTTAGTGACTAGGCTTGGAGTTTTCATATGCAGGCATTTTCATTGTGGCAACACACTTCTGTGGAAGGTGCCCTAGCTCTGCTGAATAGCAAGCTTCTGCTGAGGTGACCAAAAGGGCTGGTGGGACTTGATTAGTGCCACATCCCCTATCCCCAGCATCAATGCTCCTTATTCCCCAGACTTCCTACTCTTTCATATCACCTATTCTCTCTTTGCTCAGTTGTCCAGTGAAAGAAACATAAGTAGAAGAAAATGAGATGAAGAATGAACACTTGAATGAGTGAGTGCATATATATACACATACATATTTACATGGATGTGTGTGTGTGTGTATATACATGCATGTGTATATATGTATATATATGGTATATATAGATACACCATATGTATGTATGTATATGTACATACATACTAAGGTTGTTTGGGAGCTATTAAGCTGGACCTAACAAAACACACAGATCTACCTTAAAAAAAAAAAAACCCAAAAAACAAGAGAAAACAATAATCACTATTCAAGTATTGATACAATAGCTTCCCCACTCCTTATGTTCAGATACTAGTTAAGAGAGGACTGAGTTCAGACTGAATGGTGCCAGAGACTTCATAAGATAGCATTCATCTAGTATAGAATGAATAATTTCCAAAGACAGCTGAATTATTTGAGAATCTGTGTAAGTAACTGAAACTTCAGAAACCCTGGAGAGCTTAAGTGCTACAGGAGCCACATGTCCCCAGTTCCCTAAAAGAAGAAAGGCACTGCAGGTGAATCCAGAGCAGGGGATTATTTTTAAGTCAGCAGAGCAATACAAACACGTTGTTTGCTTTTTGTCATCTGGTTTGTCTTAATCACGAACTAAAAATTCATTTATAATGCTGTATACAAACTCCATGTTTATATCAGTATCATATGCTGCTTGCTTGAAATGGTATACATTAAAATTAAGAACAGAAATCCAAGTTAATGGCCAAAGACAACCAATAACCAAACCACTAAATTCCAGTTGTCAAACATCATTTAATATGTATATTACTGTTTTTTAAAACAGTAATTATTAAAACTAAAGCGATATGAGTGAGTGTTTACGACTTCCTATTGAAAAGCCCAAATTACAGAGCATTCATTTCAGGTTGAAGAAAATCATGTGGCCATCCCTGTGCGATGGCCTAGTGACTTTATATCCTCTTGTCAAACCTCAGCAGTTTTATTTGTAGTGATACATGCCGCAGAAGGTTGGAGGTTAAAGTTGAGAAGAGGGGCAACAGGAAAATCAACCAACTCCTTTCAAGAGATTACAACCTTTAACATATTTGGGTCTGTCGGCAGTTTTTGCAAATGTTGTAAGTCTGTGGTTGGTGGTGTTTTCAAAAAACTGATCCTCAAATCAGAGGTCAGATGGATCCAGTAAGTGCCCCTTTACTTTCAAATAATCCCAAATGGTTAATGTACCCCCAAGTTTATTGTTGCTGGATTTTTTTGTACTTAAATCTTAAAACATAAAAAAAAATCTGCTTATTTTTAAGTATCTGAGATCTTGTAAAAGTGAAATTACTGACCCCCAATTCACGACATGACTCTAAAAACAGGAAAGTAGCTGTTGAAAGAGGAAAAAAAAAAGTAAAAAGAGAACAGAAAAAAAAGGCCCCTGCTGGAGACAAACTTTGTTTGGGGTCTTGGGCAAGGAGACATTTTATTAGTTCATTGGCTCTGTCCTCCAGGAAGTGTTCAATTCTTAGCAGCCTCACACTGAACAGAGGGAGATATTGGACTGCAGCACTGGTGCCACAGCAGGGCATTGTAACAAACTCACAAACTAAGACCCAGCAATGACTGCAAAAATATTTCACCGCAGGATCTGCTTTCTTCAACTTCACATGCACTGGTTTTCTTAAGGGTGGCCCCAGTGTGCTGTACTTCTAGTTACCTTTTATCAAAGGTGAATTTTGGGCCAGGCACTATATATTCTTTTTTTTTTTTTTTTATGCCCACAGCACCTGGTCTTCCTAAGAGATCTCCCATCCAAGTACTAACCAGGCCCAACCCTGCTTAGCTTCTGAGATCAGATGGGATCGGGCTTGTTCAGAGTGGCATGGCCGTAGACCTATATATTCTTAATATCACTAAATCGTCATAAGAATCTAAACTATGCTCATTTTACAGATGAGTAAAAAAAGATCAAGCAATTTGCCCATGGCCGCATTGATGGTGAATGGCCAGACAGAAATCAGACTTAGCCCTTTCCTCCTTTGAACCTGTATCCTTTTTATTCATCTATACTGCTTCCTGGTTTGTAACTAATGATGCAAATAATTCTAGACTATCCCCTCCCTGTTTAAATTTTTTACATCATTGCTAGCTGATTTAATGCACAGCATGGTACTACACAGCAGCAAGGTAACAAGACTCAGCATGAAACATCCTTGGGTCCTGTGTTCGGTCAGCATGTGGTTAGAATTGGGGTCTAATAATATTATTGGATGTTACTAATTATTAAGAAAAAATGTTTTAGTATTTAAAGAGTTCTCTGTGTCAAGGTGATTGACAGCAGTGTTAAAACACTAAATACTTGTAAAATTAAAATGGTTCCAACCATAAATGTTAACTCCATTCCTTTCCATTTTTAAATGTTCTCCTGACTCACAGATTATGGAATTTGATACTGATTGGCAATCTCATTGGGCCACAGTTTCCTCACTCTAAAAGTGAGGTTATAATTCTGGGAGGTCTTGGTTGTCTGTAAAAAGTCCATAACTATGTAATTTTTTTTATTCTCCTGCTTAATTCTAGTGATTGAGTTTATTATAAAGTTTTTCAAAGAAATAGAGATATCAACCTTTATGAATGAAAGTAAAAGGAAAAACATGACTTTGAGAAAAGTTCACTTACAAAAAAGGGCATGGAGTGAATAAAAACCCTGGGCCCAATGAAGCTATGCAACAGCTGCCTCTTTTTTGGTGAACTCTTGTAACTACACATAAATGCTTTAAAAATAAATTGATTTAGGAGTGACCTGCAAGGCAAACTATTTTCTCATCCAGAAATGTTTGTCACAAGTGTTATGAGAACCATAACTTTTATTTAGAGAGATAATATAACAAATATTTTCTAAACATTGCCACTCATTGTTTAAGGTGAGGGAACACATGCTGGTTGAAACATTTTTTAAAAATACACCAACTGCTAGGAAACAGTCAACAATTTAAAACGTTTTTGTAATTTAAAAATAAATCTAAAAATTTCTGGTAGAAAACATCCAACTTTTAGCAGTACCCCGTTTTCCTTTACTCACAAAGTATATAAGTATATATATATGTGTGTGTATGTATACATGTATGTTTATATATTATGTGCATATACATATATGAGATGCAGATAACAGATAATTTTATTTTTGTCTATTTGGTATAATGAATCATTAAGCGAAAGAACATAGGACACCAGGAATTAGAAACCCTTCATTCAAGTCTCAGGGCACAAGAATTGGACACTAAAAAGCACAAATGGTTTCACTGCTCCTCCATATTCTGAGCTTTACTCCTCTTATAAATATCCCACTTTCCAACCCAAATTGAACAGAGAGGAATAGAGTAGTACCCACATGTTTCCTTCTTTCTATCTCCACTGAACTCCTTCTGTTCCTTTTTAATTTCGCATTGGAACTTCAGCAATAATCTCCCACTTGGTTTCCATTCCTCAGTCTTTCCACACCCCAAAACACATAAGTACACAAACACACACACACACAAATAGACACCCTCCGCCCCCACACACAACCCTGCCCCTGGCAGGCAAACCAAACACCTCTATGTGGTTTTCCACAACGAGGCTTAACAATGTTTCTAAATCGCAAATCCAATCCTGTCAGCAACTTGCTTTAAAAAAACTCAATCCACATTGCTCCAGAGATAATGTCTGAAGTCTATGGCATTATACAAAGCTTTTCTTAATCTGGTTCCTGTTCTCTATGCTCTTATCATGTTAAAAATGGTTGGCACCTTCCATTCCTTCCAACTTTTGTGACTCTGCACATGCTATTTCTTCTGCTCAAAAAACTCTTCCCTATATACCTATCTGTCCTCCACTCTGAATTAGCCTTCTGAACTTCCACTCTATGTACTCTAGGCACATCTCAATCCCAGTATTTTTCATGCTGTAATTATTGGTTTATTTGCCATAACTGCTGGTTTACTGGTCTGCATCCCCCATTAGACTCAGCTCATTGAGAACAGAAATTGTATTTGGGGGAATCTCTGTCTTCACAGGCCTAGAAGAGTGCCTGGTTCATGGCTGGCTCTTAGTAAATTCTGCTCAGTGATTATGTGAGTGATGGAATAAAATGAATAGAAGGCTAAGGATCTATTTAGAAATGTCTGGTAGAGGTGATTGTGTGATAGGCAAGTCTCATGCTTCTTATTTTAATTTTCAAATATTTAGGTATACTTCAAAAATACATGATCTTGACCTTTATGCACATTTTAAATTTGTGAAGATATTAATCTCTATTTATATCTATCTAGTGGAGTGACTTGGGTTAGAGAGGAGTAGATAGAAATCCATAAAATGATTTTAACTATTTCAGAGAAAATTCTATTATAAAACAAAAAAATTATTACCCAGTATAATCATAACTTTTATCAATCCCTATTTTAAAAATAAAAATTTTCTAAAAATGATGCTTTTTATTTAGAAAGCAAATTTCATGACATACACAGAGAAAGAGGAGAGAGCAAGTGATTTTTAATGCTTAAAATAGTAGCAAGTACAAGAATACCAGGAATTCATTTATTTCAAAGGCTTAAGAGGCACATTAAAAATTAATTTAAAAAATCCACTTAAGAATGTAAATTCCCAACTATGGCATAATTATGAATAGGATGTTTGTATATATTTTTGTGTCCTATGATTTAAAAAAATTTTAATAAGTTATATTTCAAAGTGAATACATTTTTTAAAAAAATGTAAAAAAATAAAGTGAATACATTTAACTATATGAATCAATTCTATACCTAGCACATATTATGGATATGTGAAAACAATATATTCTTAAAAAATGTTGATGCATATAATATGTATCATTAATAGAATAATAATACAGATAAGAAAGCAAACTGGATAACAGTTGTTTTGAAAGTTCTAGAGACTCCGTGGAGTTTAGAGTTCTCTCCAGTGGACTATGAATATTTTTAGAAATTAATGATTAATATGACAGTGAGATTAGAATTGGATCATTCAGACCAAAGTTGAACAACTTGTTAAGTAAACTTGAAAAAAGGTACAAGTTAATAGGCCAGCACCATGTTTTTAAAAGTCGATACTTAATCACAAAGTGGATGATCAATGGAAAGCAACGGCAAATTTACTTACCTTTCATAGGGCCCTAGTCCTGTGCCGATAACAAATGAAGTATTTAACTTAAAGTGAATATTTTATTGGTAAAAGTGAATTATGCTTTTACAATTTTTAAATTGCTGGGGAAACTGCAATTTTTTCTCTTTAGTTTTATTATAATGCATAAGAAAACTCAAGTATTCAAATTATTATGTACATCTGGCTGGGTTGTTATTAAGATCATTTAGCATATTCTGGTCATACATATACTCTGAAGTACGCAGACAATAAGAACACAACCACTTATCAACCCTTTCTGCTTACTGGCTTACTGATGTATATTAAAGAAGTAGGAAATAATATTATAGGTGCTCAGCTGCTTTGGGGTTGTAGGAAATTAGACACTGTAGGTCAATAACTATATCCCAGAAAAACTTCACATCACAGACAGCTTCTATGGCCTAAATATTCAATGTCTCAAATTACACACAGGCTAAGTAGAGTTGTACGCAAAATGGCAGTATACTTGAAGGCCATTTTCAAAGTTATAGAATGAGTTTGAAGTGCAGAAGAATTTAATTCAAATTGGTAGAATGAAATTCAACTCTAGCATTTATCGAGATGTATTTTAGCTCAGCTGGTCAGAAAGACATTTCCCCATCATTTTATCATAATTTGAAAACAATGTGTTTATTTGCTTACTGGCATATTTTCTTTCTTTCCCATCATAATAGAAGCTTCCTAAAGAAGGGGTCCACATGTGTCTTATTACTGCTACACTTCTGGTACCCAGAATGGTGAACACAGTAGGTGCTCAATGTGTCTGTTTAATGAGTGAAGATATAACTCTTGTCTTGGAGGAGCTTACATTAATTTGGGACATTAAACACAAGGAAGCAGGGATCTTACTCAACTAGACCATGCTGGCCCACCCTGAGGGAGACCTAGACCTCCGGATGCAGTTAGAGGGAGATCATCAGACCCAATAACCCTCTGGCTTCCTAACCAAATATGGAAAGAATGGTAGTGTGGCTGGCTGACATTTGCTCCCCTGTGGAAAAACCAAGATATCCAGCAGAACTGTGGGTGTGGACCACCGAGTTTGGGACAGGTTTTCGGTAGCCAGCTGCTATCTGCATTGAAATAGATGTTGCTCTGAAAGCCTGCAGAAAAAGTGGGCCTTTGTTGTTAGATTCCTAGTTGTGGAATTCCACTTTACAAGTATTGGATTAGGATGTCAAAGATCATGATTTTTTTCCCCCCATTAAATGGAAGGATAGAAAAAAGGTTGCCAAGTTTCTACTGTTAATCATCTGGTGATGGATTTTGTGAAGGCCCAGTAAACTCAGAGAAGTAAGAGAGGAAACCAAAATCTGTAGACTTTTAAAAAATTCAGAGTAGAGAAGATTTCTTTAGAATGAAAAACAAAATGTTTAAGGCAATAGGTTTATGTACTGCCTCGTGGTTTCTCTTATGCCTTGGGACACTGAGTGTGCATGTAATGCTCACCCCATGACCAGGTCTCAAACATCAGAGGTGACAGGAATCGTGACAGCAGCATCCACTAATGGAGACAGAATAACTTTAGGTGTTTAGTCCAGGTGGCAGGTTACATAAGCACCCTCCTCTATAAGCATATCAAAATCGTTGCTGAATTCTCTTGTTTTAACTTGCTTCGAATTTATCATCTATCCCGTCTTAGTCCTACTGTTTAGTCATTAATGTTTAACAATTAATAATAACACTTGCTAACATAAATTATTAGCTATGCACTGGGTGTGGTTTGAAATATTTCACACATATGAACCCATTTAATTCTTACAGCATTTCTATGAAATAGATTCTATTATTATCCCACATTTTTGAGATGAGGAAACTAAGGCTCAGAGAAAGGACTGGCCCAAGGATTCACAGTTAGTAAGTGGCAGAGTCAGGTTTCCTGGTTGGCTACTCTTCTTAAAGACATGACATCACTTTACCAGATATTATGTCTTAAATGAATTTGCAGTGATATCCTAACTCTCAGTGTTTTTTCTTTCCAATCTATACCCCATTATCACTCCCCAAATGAGTGGATAATTTCTCCAAATTCTCTTCATGACCTAGCTCCTATTTCTCCAGTCTCACCTCCTCCATTTCCTGACACACACTTTATACTTCATAAATGCCAAAGTATGTACTTAAAATTCCCTAGATATACCATATATTTTCATGCTTCTGCACCTTTGCAACACAGAACTTGGTCTTTTAACCAGTTTCCTAAAAAATTTTTGTGTATTTCTTAGGATCTAACTCATGGGCCTTTCCCACTCACTCATGTTTGAGTGAGGTTCCCATCGTGGCAACCCCTATACTAATCTCTACTGCATTTAACACACAAATTCCCTGTTTTAAATTTTTGTTGATTTTTACCAGACTGTGAGCTCTCTGAGGTTAGGGACCATGCTTATCTTTGATCTTTACTTCCTACTTGAGAATCTAGCACAGAGTATGTTAAATGAATAAATAAATGTGAATAAGTGAATTTCAGCATCTGCTGCAGTTTTGAAAGCAATTAGTCTGCATTTGGAAATACTTATTCCACAGAGGTAAATAATAGAAAGAGAGAGGTCTCAATTCAAGCACACTGGGGTCTCAGAAATCTATGAAGGTGTGAAAAATTGTGAGCAAGCAGCTCAAAAAAGAAATCTGATTTTGAGATAATGTTTATGTAATCATTGTTAAATTCAAGATTGTTTTATTTTTATCTTCTTTCTCTGTTGTTCATTAAAATATAAACATATACTGATTTTTTGTTTTCATTTATATTAAAGAACACTAAAACAAGAAAATAATACAAACATAAAAAATGAATTGCTTTACGATCCCAAGAATATTTATGCATTAGAACATGTCTTGATATTAACGATTATATCTCATTTTGGATATTATTCAGCTCATACTGAATTTTACGTGTATTTTACATGTTTATTAAATACATGTTTTAACTTGTCTTATGTAGTTGGGTTCTTGATGGTGTTCCAAAAAAACGGATCTACAGTTTCAAATCTTCTTTTCCTGGTAGCTCATGTACACAAGCCATTTTCTGTTGGTACCTGGGTAAATTCTAGAAAACTTTGGACACTTTTTTGCATTTAATACCTGGTGTCATCTTTGGAATACCCTTTTGGGTACACTTGTATAGACAGATAACTGATAATCAAATTAATGGTGGGATATGGGTGAGGTGGGGTTTCCTTTATTCTTCTCCTCTCAATTCATTAAAAAAAGACTAGTTTGCGCTCAAGTATAAAATTTTGTGGTTAAAATTTGTATCTTTAATTTTGAGATATTCAAAAAAAACAAAACTGAAACAACACAACTGAGAGTCTTTATTTTTTTCCAAAAATTTATTTCCTAGTGCTGTGGGCTGAATTGTAGCCTCCGTAATACTTCACATGTTCAAATCCTAATCCTCAGAATATGACCCTACTTGGAGATAGGATCGTTACAGAGGCAGGTAAGTGAAAATGAGGTCACTAGAGTTGGCTCTAATACAATATAACTGGTATCCTTATAAGATGAGGAAATTTGGACATAGATATATGCAGAGAAAAGATGAGTTGAACATAGGGAGAAGACAGCCATCTATATGGCAAAGAGAAAGTCCTTGAACAAATCCTTTCCTCATGGCCCTCAAAAGGAAGTGATTCTGCTGACAGCTTGATCTCAAGGCTTCCAGCCTCCAGAATTGTGAAAAAATAAACCTGTTGCTGAAGCCAGCCAGTCTGTGGTACTTTGTTGAGACAGCCCTAGCAAATCAATATGCCTAGAGAATGTCATCTTATTTTTCAATGTTGGCACTTTGTAAACACAAAACATGCTTTACAAATATTAAAAAATCATTTGATGAATGAGACAATAAAGTAAACTTGTCTTTAAGGTTTTTTGGACTTAAAAGATTTAGATATAGTTGGAAATATTTTAGTTTTGAAAATACTGAAGGTGAAATTACTTTGTTTCTACAAGGGCCTCATGTATGCAGCAGAGGAGTGCATGTGAGGCTACTCCTCTCCTTTTCAGGCTGCTGTACCAATTCCTCTCAACATGGAGGTTGTACCCTGGAGTGGTCTTGGGATACATTTTGTTGGGCATCCAGTGTTTTGTTTTGTTTTTAACAGAATTAACAGCACTTAAAATGTAGGATACTAAACATAAAAATCTGGATTTTCAATATTGTTTGATCTAGCTATACTGGGCTTACTATATCTACATGGCCCCAACAGGGTGAAACTAAGTGGTGACTGTTCCATGTTAAAGTCTACTTGCTCTCCGGGTCACCACAGTTCCCATCCTTTAAGCTGCCTGCCTGACCTTTGTACGCATTTCACTTTGCAATCTCTGGTCTAAGGAGAGGCCATCTGGGCTTTTCAATGATGAGAAGTATGGTTAATTAGGGTATCCATATGAATGTATTTTTGGTTTCCTTGTAGAAAGCACAGAAATGGTATTTCACCCTCTCTTCCCTCAACCCCACTTCATTCACAGCCGACCATTAATCTGATTATCAGCTATCTGTCAATAGTCCATACAAGAGTTCCCAGGAGAGCATTGCAAAGATGACACCAGGTATTAGATGAAAAAGTGATTGTTGGTCAAGTAAGTTTAAGAAATGTAGGCTTAAACAATGATAAACATGTCTCCTTGCTACAGAACTTCTCAGGGTCTTTGAAATTTTAATGTCATAGTCAACATTTTCTAGAATCATCTGGCCACCCAATCTTTGTTTTGGGGAGTATTTTCAGCAAATAGTATTCAGTGAAATTCTGACCCAAGCAAGCCCTTTTCCCATACAAAATAAAATCATATTTGCTGAGTAATGTGGATTTGTGTAGTCAATTTGGCATTTTATTTTATTTTTTATTTTTTAATTGTTTTATCATTATTTATGCCTATAGCACCTGGTCTTCCTCAATGGTCTCCCATCCAAGTACTAACCAGGCCCAACCCTGATTAGCTTCCGATATCAGACACCAGGCTTGTTCAGGGTGGCATGGCTGTAGCCAATGAACCATGGCTTCACTGGGGCATAAACCCAGGACCTTCTGCATGCAAAGTAGACATGCTAATCGCTACATTATGGAACCATGTTCATAAATATAGCATTTTAGATGAATATTCAAAAAGAATTTAAAAAGGAATCAGACTTTGAATGGCAGATTATTGGGAATATTAACTTCTCAATTTTTGTTGGCTGTGATACATGCAGAGATGGCCAACACTATGAATCTTTTAAATTCAATAAAATAGTTTTATATAATTCTCCATAATTAAAATGGAAATAGGGGATGCATAGTTATTTCCAATTGGCTCCAAAATGCCATCTTCAGCTTTACTTTTAATTTGCTAACATTTGGAATATTTGCATAATTAACTTTGAAGAAACTGTGTGCCTTTCTCATAAAACGTTTAACGAATTGATTTTGATATCATCTCTAAACCTACTAATAGTACATGAAATAATACTAATGTTTATTTTTCTTTAAGTTGGTATTATTTCTCTTAGAAATCACAATGGGCTTCCTGGAAAAACAAAAGCAAGGGAGGAAAGAAATGGCCTGTCTTGTTTTCTTCAAACTGAAAAACTGAAGGACAGATGACCACTTATTTTTGTTGCATATATATTAGATTTTAACATTCCTTCTAAGTGTCAGGGATTTTGGGAACACATAGTGATAGTAATGAACAATTTGGGCCATTAATATCGGCATGTGATATTTATATTTAAACAATACATATGCTTATTCAAAATAGAACCATTCATTTATTCGACAAATATTTATTAAGAACTTAGTATACATAAGACACTATTCTAGTCTTGGGAATATAGCAGTAAACAAAAAGACAAAAATCCTTGCCCTTGTGGAACTTTAATTCTAGTGGGGCAAATAGAGTAAGGGGCAATATGGATCATGTGAGAAAATGAAAAGGACTATAGAGGAACACAAAGCAAGGAAGGAAGATGCAGGTTGTTGGGGAGGGTCAGGGTTTCGGAGGAGGTGACACAGTATCTGACTTTTAACACCGAACCAGGTAAAGAAAGTATTCCATACAAAGGGAGCATTCCGTGCAAAGGGCCTGAGGCAAAATGTACCAAAATGGTAAGTTTAAGAAATAGCAGAGGCTGGAGTGGTTGGTGTAGAGTGAGTGAAGGATTGGGTGGGTGAAGGTCATAGTGACAAATGGAGAGAATTGTAGTGGCTGTAAAGGCTGACATAAAGACTTTGGTTCTTACCCTGGGTCAGTAAGGGGACAGCTGTAAAACCTTTAGCAAAGCATTAATATGATCTGACTTATATTTGATGATCTGGATGTTATGGAATAGAGATATAGAAAAGAAGCAAACACTGAGCCCTGGGACACTCCAACATTAAGAGAACAGTTAGAAGAGAAGGAACCATGAAGGAGATTGAGAGAGAATGGCTACTAAAGTTGAGAGGAAAGAAGAGGATGTGGTACCTTAGAAATCAAATAAGTTAACATTTCAAAGAGCCATCTAATAAGTTGTGTTGAGTGTTGTAACAGGTCAAAAAAGAGTAAGTTCTGAGAGCCATTAAGTTTACTGACATGGTGATTTTGGTCACCAACATAGTTTCAAACTACATTGTTATCTTTATTAATAAGAATAAATTTATGGATAAATCCAGGACACTCTAAGTGCCTCGCACACCCTACCCTTAACTCTTTTCTAAACAAAGTAGCCCTTGGCAGTTCCCTGCATACAGTTTTCTATTTGGGTTAAATGACCTTAAATTCCTGGATAAAACAGACTGATTCAGAAATTGATTCAGCAATTGTCACCTGACTTATTAGCAGCCTGAGGTTGTCCAAATGACTTGTACAGTAGTCTGATCCATAACTTCCTAATAGGGGTGGAAAGCCATTATTTGGATAATAACTAGTTGGATTATAACTAACTGACCTAGACTATGATGGGGCAGAACATGAGAGACATGGAGAAAATGGAGTTAGAAGACATTTGTCCACAGAAGCTTCCTAATTCTTGCAGTAATATTCCTTGAGGTGGTCCCTGCCAGAGCAATGGCACACAAAACGAAACCTCTTACTCTAGCTCTATGATTTTCCAATGTTGGTGGCACACTTTGGCAACACATAGACTACTGCAATAATTTTCCAATGCTCTCAATACACTTAAGCCTCAAACGTAATACTTGTTGGCTTCAGCCTAGGCTCTAGATAAATCACTTCATTTGAATAATTTAGAAGAAGGGTAGATCAGATAAAATGGGCAAAAACTGAGACAATCCAGGCATTGGAACAAAGACACGACAAAGGCTGGAATTAGAGAGGTACACAGAGTAATATCTTGCAGGGGTCAGATTGTGGGAAGGCCTTAAATGTACTTCAGGCTGAGGAGCCTGACTTCCATCTGCATGTGATAGACAACCACTGAAGATTCTAAAGTGGTCCAGATGTCTAGTACTTCTAGGCTGCCAACATCAAGGAACCCTTACCACCCATTGGCTTGAATGGCAGAGAAAAGGGAGAGAGCAACCAAAGCTGAGAGAGTACCTGAATGGAGAAAATCACCTGACAGGGCTGAGTGAGCAAATATATGCAGTCAACATGAAAAGACCTGAAAGGAAAGCAGCTGGGGGAACAAATAACTTGTTGGCACTTCTTTTGCACCCTCTGGTCTCCTGCCAGTGCCTCCCACTGACTGAACCCAACAGAAAGCCAGAGAGCAAAGGACTCTACTGGTGTGGCCTATATGCGTCAGATTCCCAGGTCATAGAACAGAGTACGAGCAAGATTAAGCAACACACAGAGGGATTCTGGAGCCATGCTCTCAGAAGAGGGACCTAGTGTCAGTGTGTAGGAAAAAAAGACAAGACAAGGAGGGCATGAAGTGTAGGAGACCAGTGCTTTCCTAAGTAGAAGAGTTCAACATCCCAGGCACGGGCTCAGTGGCAGGTCTAGGTGAGTAGGCTTAAGGTTCCTTAGCCTGTCAATCAGGAATAAGAATGTTGAGGCAAGTAAATAGGATGCAGGAGCATGACCAACTCTGTATCAAAGCAGCATATCATAAATACATGCCTAAATGGCTTTGAAACAAAGCATGAGAGAACATCACGTTCTTTAGCATTAAGTGGGTGGGGAAGTAGAGGCTGCCAGTATGAATAAATATCAAGATAACAGGTGACAGAGGGAGGAAAGAAATAAACATAAGCCAAGGATAACTTTCAAAGCATGAGTAAACCTGCAATTCCAGGGAAAACTGAGGAAAGTTAGAAATGTAATAGGGAACCATCTTCATCTGAAATAAGGGGAGAGAATAAGCAAAAACAGAGAGAGAAATAAGGGTGGCTTAAAGAAGTCATGTATGGGAGGCTTCTCAGAGCAGCATGAAGCAAAGTATTGGGCTAAAAAGAAATACAGTGGTGCAGGAATAGTTTAGGGACGAATGAATAAACTTTTTCTCTAAAATAGGTTAAATGGACTAACAAGCAGGGATGTGGCAACATGTGCCGCCTTTGTAACACCAAAGTTTTAACAACTAAATTCCATGATCGGGTGGTACTTTTTCCCCCAAATATTTCCTCAAAGCTCATAATTTTTTATTGTTTTGAAAATATGGATTTCTAAAGGATTAAATCACATGATTAGCAAGTATTCATTACTTATAAGTGAACAAATATTAGGTACCAGGAAATTAACATCAACTATAATTAATCTCAAATGAAGGAATTATTAAACAACGTAATTGTTAAAGGGTGTGGCAAATATATATTAAAATAACATTTAAAATTGATATACTAAGAACTTAACATGGAATCTTAACATGTCGTGTTATTGACTACCTATTAAAAATAACGTATATGACTGAAAGATTAACTTAAGAGTACAGACTATATATAGTCTTTAAAATTTTAAAGTTGGTTATGTAATATGCATATATATGCACATATACATGTCTGGTAATTTTAGTGATTTAGGAAATGAATTTGAAATAAAAATGATTTAAAATGGCTTAAAAGTGTGTTGTAAGTAGAAAGATAAGCATATTTAAAATAATTGATATGATAGAATCATAACATGGAAATCCTTACTTAAAATGTCTTCATATAGTCTACCAATTAGAAATAATAAGTGTATTACTATGCAAAGATCAACGTTAAATTTTAAAAGTACAGTAAAACTACGTATCTTTGGTAATTTTAGTGATTAATGCTTTAATTAAGAGATGAGGTACATGCAGACATATGCAATAAACTGACATAATTCATCATATTGCAAAGAATAGCATGATGAATGCATATGTATATTGTGAATTATACAACACACATGCAAATCATATACTCATTATTATGCAGACATTATTTTTCCTATAGTTGAAATATAACAAATCTTCAATTACTAGTCAATCTGCTGCATAACTATTTAAGAGCAAAGTAGTTTGTAGTATCTTTTGTAGAATAATGAATGAAATTGAGAAACTCAAGTTAATGGAAACAGAGTAGACATTTTTAGCTGCTACATCTCTGTGAGGCTAAACTGGAAATAGTCCCTGTGCTATGCACCTATTGTTTCATAGTGTCATTTTCAGAAGTCTAAGCACTAGAGATTTTAATAAGGTCTTTAAATACACTGCAAAATTAATATATATATATATATATATATATATATTTAATGTTGAACAGTGAATACATTGATCGAAAAAATACCAACACTGGTCTAGAAACAATTTCTCAGTGAAAGAATAATTACTTAAAAACACAACTCTTCTGAGATTGATGTGTCTTTGAATGAGGTGTCCTCAAATGAAGACCATTTAAACATGAATACATTTGGCGCTTGGAAGTAGCCCATAAATACTACTGATGCCCGAATGCTTGGTGTGAGCAGACTAGCTCTCAAAACCCTGACAGGCAGAGCTGGCTGAAGAAAAACTAAACTCTAGAACAAGCTGGAGTTATTTGTAAACAGCTACTTATCATGGAGTCAGGTTAACCTTCTATAGTTGAATGTAACTTGGAGACTTTCTATTAACTAGGTTTTTTGACTGCACTCAATTGGAAAATAAATAAGCTTTTTTTTTTTTTTGTATGAAAGTTAAAGTTAAAGGAAAGGAACAAACTGCCCCTGAAATTATTTCACACGACTACAGAGAATTAGTGTTGTGCTAAAAGGAAACAATATGTACGTGAATATGTTAATCGAGATAAACAGTGCAAAATCATTTCTTCTGATTATTTTGAACTTTAATGTTGGTAAAAGAACTTCTGTTAGTAGCAGAAAGACTACTAGATGTTTCTAACTTAAGGGTGAAATTGAATCAGCATATATGAATCAGAGACCTTTTAAACCTATTATATACTTCAATGCATTAGCATTCTCACTCAAATCAAACCTAAAGAAAAATATTTCTAAGATCCACCAGTGGGTGATTCAAATATATTAGCTTCATGAATGATTTTTCCTCATCTGGAATAAGAAGATAATGTTAATATATTAACATTATGAAATTTTATAACATTTTTAAGATTTCTTTAAAATGAAAAGTCTATTTTACTTTTTAATTAAACCTACTTCCCACGAAGGTCTTTAAGGCTCTATAAAGTACATTGCATTTTCTCATTGCTGACAGTTCTTGAAACCACGCTTGAATGCTTTCTTTATCCTTTGGTGAACAATTGAAAGATCATATGCTAAAAGACTGTGCTTTCTCTTTTTCTTGCCCTGTAATTAAGGCATTTTAATACATTTCCTCAGAGTTGTTACAAGAGCAAACTATTAAGATTCATAGATTGAAACAATTTTGACTCCTATGATAATATAAATACATATGATTTGAATTTTTTATAATCATGGATTTGAAAAAAAAATAACAAAACTCCTTCAAATAAAATGATCAATCCCTGAAGGGTTAAATTGAACCCGGGCTTCTTGTATTGACTTAATATATGTAAATTATCTACAAAAATAGAAAAATACAATACACTCGGTTAACTATCCTTTAATATCAATAGGGTAAATGATAAATTCATATTAAGAATACATTTTCTCTAAATCAAGGTAAATTTTAAGAGTTTTAGATTTTTACATTTTTGCTGTTGTCATTTAAAGATAAAAATACTGCATACATGTCGAAAGACAGCCAAGTAAATAAAGACTTCTAAAATAAGAGAAATACCAAGGTTTTAGTTTCAAGATACACATTTTTTCCTTAACAAAGATACATTTAAAAAGAAATATATTTAGTTCAATATTCTTAAGTTGGAAAACTATATTTGCAACTAAAGAAAATGCTTTGGTAAACAATGATAAAAAACAAAGATTAAAATATAAGACTTATAAAAACTCTAAAATGCATTTGCTAGGAATATAGGATTAAATTATACATTTACAATCTTTTTGAATAAAAAAAATTTATAATGCCATTTTAGGAGGTTACATACTTTTCAGAGCACAAAGAAGTACACTAATAGGTTTCTGTCATATTTTGAATAAATGTGCATAATTTCTTTTATATATTAGAAAATAATTTGCTTCTGCATTAAAATATTTAATTGAATTTGATGTTAGCCAATTGTTAAATGACTATTTTGGATAAACTTTGGAGATTTTTTAGATGATTGATACCTTATGATTTTAAAATTAAGATTGGCAACAAGAAAATATTGAAAAATACAAGATATTAAAAACAATAATTTTAGGCAATATTAATGTAACAATCTCCCTGACATTTTAGACTTCTAATTACAAAAAATTTTAATGTATAAAATGTAGAGCATTCCCCCCCACTAAATATCTATCCATCTTATAGATTCTATATCCCCCTTTTAAATTTCTCTCTCTCAATTAATGTTTTTGCTGACATATTTTAAAAGAAATCCCAGGCCCCAAGTCACTCCACAACTACATATTCTCATATGTATCACTTGAAAAAATTTTTCTTACATAACCACAATGGCTGTCATGACTAACAAAATTAATAGCAATTTCTTTGTGTTAAGAATTCACACACCAATCCATATTGAACTTTCAATAACTGTCTCAGAAATGTACTTTTCCTTGTTTGTTTAATGGAATCAAGGTGCAACAAGATAACTGCATTTGGTTATGAAGTCTTTTAAGTTTCTCTTTCTTAGGACAGTTCCTCCCTTCCCTGTTTAATTTCATGCTTTTGCCCTGTCGAGGAAACTGCTCTGACTTCTTTTTAAATTGAATCTGGGATGTCTCTGTTGCAGAAAGTGAAATACCTGGCTGATAAACTGAAACCTGTCAAAATTTTCAAATTTATATTTTGGCTGTAGAGGGGCAAAAGGGAAAATCCTGAGATATTTCTTCTTATTTAATGATCTGAATAATTTCCAAGAAGCCCTTAAACAATTCTACCCTTCATATAAGAGTCTAAAACTGTAATAATCATTTACAAAATTGTGTTTTATAACAGTACTTTGATATACTGGCAGTGTGTAACATAGTTTTTATTTAGGTGTGTTTATATATTTATGTATAAACTAAATGACGTTAAATAAGCAAATAAATGTTTGGTAATTTCAAGTTTATGAATACTTTTCTTAGAATGTATAGAAAAATAACTGTTTTATAATCAATCTGGGAAAGAAATATAAGCTGGCATGTCTCTTAACTTTTGTTTTTATTCTTTTTAAAAAGAGATCATTGAACCAGACAGGCAGGTTTTCATTAAATTTACTTTGTGTGAAGCTTAAATATTAAGCTGAGTTACTATGACCGTAAACCAGTTGATGGCTCTGTCTTTTAAAATCTCATGTTGTACTTTTTAAGGAGAGTCGTATAGAAAATTTAGGGGATTATAAAATACTGATGAAAATTGCAAGTGTAAGAAAAGAGAAAGTGAAAGAAACTTTAACAAATCTCCATGGTATTCATGTTAAATAAAGATGTAAATGAACATATATAAGATTGACTTAGCCTTTCCTTGCAACAGCTTTAGCTAATAAAACTTCAAAAAGATCAGTGATGTACAGTTTTTGAAAATTCAAAATATGAATGACTTTAAATGGAACCATATGAAGTGAATGATAGTGAAGTGATCATAGATAAAATTACCAAACTCAAATGAAATAAATTCAAAATGAAAAGGATGAAGGGCAATTAAGTACCTATTTTGACAATTCGAAGTGGTCAAGTTTTTAAAAGTATGACACAGGAACCTTAACCTATCTATATATGAGTGATAAATGAGGCATTTTGTGTCATTACATTCCCATAAATCACTTTCTTTAACTGCTGACGGCTTTTATCAGATCTAACCTTTTCAGGCTTCTATTAGGGTGCTAACATTTTCAACTTTGACACATGTGCAGTTTACAAATTCTGCAGCTGATTAACTCTGGACAGAAGCTCACTGGCATCATTGTCTTCAAGTTGGGTCAAAGCCTTAGGGTCTCAAAAACTCAGACACTTAATTACAGTACAAAAATCTCAATTAATGTAAGGGGTTGGGCTTTAGAGTTGCAAAGTACTTGTTTTCTGTTGAGAAACAAACATGAATAAGACTTAATTTTCCATGAATCAGATGACCTGGGAAATACTAATAGATTAAAAAAAAAGAGGAAGAAAAAGAAAGAAAATCCCTGGAAACTAAGGGTTAACTTCTAATCAAGTACTTTTTTTTTTTTTTTTTTGCTTTATAATTATGTTTTTTTGGCAATCAAGAAATATTTTAAAAAAAATAATTGCTCGACTTCAGTTTTGAGACAAAACAAAGAAAACCCAAGATTAATACATTCATAGGGTGGGAAATATGACCCCAAATAAAACACAATTTAAGAGGGACTGTAATAATGATGAAAGCTTTTTAAAGAAAATTTTATGGAGGGATATTGAATCAAAGTGTAATATACAGCTTAACTCTCCTGTAAATTCCAGCATTCTAAGTTATAAATTGCTTTGGATAATTCAACCAATCAATTCAGTTGGAAAAGAAAAAAAGGATAACTTCTCTTACTCCTCCTACTTTTAAAACAGTTGTCTTAAAATTATAAAAACAAGGCATGTAAAAGGTAATGCAATTGCTGTTGAAATTGCTAATTGTTAAAATACTAAATCTTCTTAGAATGTCTTTCATACATAAATTAGAATGAACTAATTACCAACATGAAAGATTCTAAACATCTATCACAAGATGAAACTTTAAAAATATCAAGACTTCACAATATTTTTAAATTTAATGGACCTAATTTCTTAGGAGAGTCAAATATAACAGTTGAACTTGACAGTTTTGAGAGTTTTGAATATTAACATAAAACTGTGCAGGTAGGTATGTATCAATGTACTTATATAAAATTCACATACAAGAATACATTTGAGTAGATGTGAGTTTGTGAGGACAAAGATATCAAAGAAACTTATTTAGAAAATTTAATTGACACAGACCTTGAAATAAAGCTAAAGTTTTAACAAATACTGTCTTTGGCAATAATAGTCAGACAGAACAAATCTTGATACTGGCTGTTTGATCACCAGAAGTCTGCTATTTTAAATAATGTTAGTTTTGATAAAAACTACTGGTATCAAGTCTAAATAATAAAACCTAAAGAGAAGGACTAATGGCACTAAAATAAAAATGTTTACAAGACAACCTCCTGCAGCAGATTGCTCCTTGTTGATAAATGACAAATCTTAGAAAAATAGTGGGGGAAGGACAACTTCTAGCATCACAACCCACATAGTCTCATAATGTCACCATCTAAGGCCTATCCATGACAAATTAAAAACTTCTTTATTTCACTAATAATGTCACTCATCACAGGAGCTGGGCAGTTACACTTTGACAATTCAGATGTAAATCCTGGGTCGCCTATGAGTATTCATGACAAAGGCATATTTATCATTTAAAACAAAAGGACATGACTTCTTGGTGTTCATATCAAAGACCAGTGATGAATGAGGCCATGCTAATCAAAAGACAGACTAGAAAGAACACAGATGTTTGCTACTTGAATTAAGAAGACTATTGCCTCCCCTAAAACTTCCCCAATATAGTCATTTCAAATTGTTTTAAATGTGTAATTTTAAATAGATATCTAAAAGTTTAAAATTCCCAACTACAGCTTTTACAATACAACAAATATCCTTTTTTTCCAACTTCAAATTATAGAAACAAAATTCTTGAAACCAGAAAAGATCGAACTACCAGAGTGTAATAATAGTTCATCAGATATAACCTGTAGAAAGATTTCCATGATTGGTATTATTTTTCAATTCAGAAAATGAAGAGAAAGAAAGTTGTTATCCCAAACTTTTAAAAACAGCTATGAGCTGAAAGCAATGTCAGGAGCTGAGAGGAGAGCAAGGTTTGAGACATATTTACCATATTTGTTTCTGATCATTATGTCTGATTTTCATTTCAAATGTTTTTAAGTTGAAAGGCATTTAAAAATAGCTGTTGCCCATATTTTAAGGTTTATTTAAAACCTTAAACACAATTAATTCTGGTGATTTTAGCATTTATCACTGTTTTGCATGAAGGAGGCCAAAAATAAGTGTGGCATAGAAAAAAAAGATATTTACAGCTGAAGCATTGATAGCACTTCCTTTTATTCCACTGATACTGAGCTATCATCAGGACTGGCTAACAGAAATCCAATTTACAAGGCCCTGCTCATTTGAGTGCCTTTCAAGATGCACAGGATTGGTAACCCTTTAGATCTGAAAACAAATGCCTGCTTTTCCAGGGCAGAACTATTTTAATGTTGGTTAGTGGGAAGTCATTACTGCAAGGTCACCTTGAAGAAGTATGGATGGTGGGGGGTAGAGAAATCCTACTCTGTAACTGATCTGGTTCCTGCCAATTTTCCTTGCTGTTTTTCAATCCCAGTGAAGCACATTTGTTAATAAGCTTTTAATAGTCAGAGTGGTAGACGAAACAAAACAGAACAAAACAAAACAAAACAAAAAACAAAATACAATATAAGGCCATTTGGGAGGAAGGAACTACTACTTATGCATTAAGAGAATAATACTTGGAAAGCTTTGCGTTATCAGGTGAGATGTGAGACTGGCAGCTGATATGCAAATTTCTCCTTTCGATAGGATCACTGTCTTCTCAAAATGATGGGTACATCAAAATCACATCATCTCTATTTGTACCCATAACTTTTGTGCTTCCTGTATGGAAAATCTGTGCCGTTTTAAATGTGCCATGGGTGTTAGACCAGCAAATGTCTTCCACTTTACACAACTGAGTTGTATCTACATGTTTGCCAGGGTTTACTTTTCACTAGCTGTTGTAACTATGACATGTCCTACTTATAGTGGGTATGTCCTCCATTTTAAGCATACCTGCTTCTCACAGAGGGAATTAAAAGTTGAATATTTCAGAGGGCTTAACACTCAATATAACAAGAGGTATTTGTAGAATAACAAAAAATCTTTCACCTTTTGGCCCTTTTATGAAAAATTTACTGGATGCCTAATATATTTAATATTCAGTAGCATGTGAGAATAATTTTTATGCAACTCTGATAGTTAGAAAGATAGATAACTCAATTATTAGATCATCTATCAAAATATTCAGATGTATAAGAGGCTACTAAAAAGATTGATGACTGAGAAAGTCCACTGATTCTCTAGCCATCATATTCATGCATTTGGCCAGACAACATTTTTCGCTGCCTTCACAAGCAAGCTTCATTACCCATCACTCCACTGAAAAGAGTTTATTATGAGGCTGCCATCTTGGCAAGACTATTATTTAGATGATAAATGCTGAGGGGAAAAAAAGTGTGTCTACTTTTTTTTTTTAAGAAAAAATATGAGCTTTTCTGACAGATAAAACAAACAGCATCTACATTTCTAATTAACTTAAATTTGGCAGATACAAATATAGGTCAGTTAAACCTATGATGTTATCTTCTGTTTGAATTTTACCCTTAATTTGTAAAATGTAAATTAACTAATTAGAAGAAAAACAGCATGATAAGTGACAAAATGCTTCAGCTGGGTCTTTGCTTCCTGACATTTATGATCAACTATAATAAATTATTGCCTTTTTACTTTTGTATTTTTTCTTTTTTAAATTATTGCCATTTTAAATATTGATAAAATATTTTTTTCTCACAACAATGAAAGAAATTTTACTAAGATTTTATAAAATAAGACCAGGAACTTAGCAGAACAACAGAACTTTGTGGTGCTGCTTTCTGAGGAAAAGATGCATATAAAATGCCATAGTATTAGAAACAATTTGGTTAATTTATGCCTATATACCTGGGGGTAAATTTAGAGGAAAGAAGTGTGTAGACATTAAGTCACTAGTAGACTCAGTAAAAACACTGTTAAGACTTAACACTTTCCCCATCATTTCAAGTGAATTTGCTGTGTACTCAAGCAATTAGTGACAATTGTACATATGTACCTGTGTGGAGGGGTTACAATGTTACATGGAGAATGGTTAAAAATGAGAGAAGACTTTGACCACTTGAG
This sequence comes from Cynopterus sphinx, assembly GCA_030015415.1. Taxonomy (NCBI): domain Eukaryota; kingdom Metazoa; phylum Chordata; class Mammalia; order Chiroptera; family Pteropodidae; genus Cynopterus; species Cynopterus sphinx. The sequence goes on along the minus strand of CM057384.1, from coordinate 83,758,428 downwards.
TTTCAGCAGGAAAACCTGCCATTGTTAAGTAAAATTAATCCATGTAATAGTTAAGTGAAAAGAGGTTTTCGACTGTTCCTATATAGACTTTACAATGACCAGTATCATCTGTAATGTCAGATATAAGTGTCAATTAAAAATTACATAAATCCTGAAAGGTGAGGCCTGTGGGAGTAGTCACACTTTGACACAGTGGAGTGTGTGTGACCAGGCCCTGGGCAGGCAGAGCAGGACTGGGCCCGTCACTTCTCACAGTGCACAAACTTCGAGGTCTAATCTGAATGGGGAATACTAGGATATTAGAGCTGAAGCCTTGTGGTGACCCTGATAGGAGCTGAAAGTGCTTTCTCTGTACTGGGATTGGTTTCCACATTTCAGGGGATGGAGAAAACAGAAAGAGAAACTATTCAAACAAAGATGTGTGATGTGGAAAGTTCAGAGATTATGGAAAATAGCTGAATAGTTACACGATTAAGTACTTCAAAACTTCATCCTAATTTTAGGTATGCCACTAAAATATCCTGGACAAAAGTATCTTAATTTAGCAGACAGTTATCACATTTGAAAATTATATGACTGAAATATTTAAATTCCTTTTTTCCAATATTGTGACAAATACATAAACTTTACATTTTTCTGAGTGCAATCTAAATGATTGGAGAATATTATTATGCTCATTTTACATTTACTAATTGAGGAGACAGCAAGAAAATCTTTCTGAATAGTCGCTCCTGATCAAAAAGTACTTAGCTTATTACTTTTATATTTTAGAAATTCATTAATAGCAACCATTTTTCTTTCCACCCCCAAAACACCATCATATTGCATTAAGAAGTAATATGGGTAAGTAGTCAAAGCACCATTTCACAGTATATAAATCTAACACGGAATATATTTACACATGACAGAAAATTCTCTTGACAGTTTTCTGGACTCCAGCTAACTCTTTGACCTCTTAACATATGATACACCTCTAAGTTAACTACTTCAAAAGCTGTCTAAGACTTACCTTTATGTACACTAATTTTGCACTTTAGAGGTCATCCTCAAACATTTGAACTCCAACAAAATTGGTTTCTATCACAAAGATAAAGATTGTAAAACAGCATGGAGACTGCCTCGTTTGTTTAGTTTTCTCTTTCAAGCTTTAACAGTCACCACTCACATTTGTCATTTTGAAAAATGAATTTAATTTTTTAATTAAAAGCCTTAATAGTTCCAACTGAAGTTTTCAGCTTAATAGTAACTGGAAAAAGTGGCCAGAAAAAATTTAAAAACAATCATTTATGTTCATTTAAAATTTTAAATATTTTATGTATTGAAGGCAGCATTTCATGTGAAAGTGTGTTTATCTGTGAAGGAGAAAAGCAAAGAGAGCAATGCAATTGAGTGTTCAGGTAACCTGACCAAAGCTGAGTCCCTCAGTACTGCAGGAAGGTCAGATCCTCTCAGCATTGTACCAGTGTGTCACAATACGTCAACAAACCATCACATCATAGTAAGAAGAATGACCTTTCAGTTTTTTATGTCTGGGCTGCTGATGAAGCTCTGGACATGGCGTATGCATGAATTGTTTCCCTAGCTGTTTGACAAATGCAACTCCAAAGGTTTCTTTCAAGTGCGAGATGAAAGCCCTGGTTTTTACATTTTAGTACAACTTTCTAAATCCATGTAACTCATGATGGGAACTGATCTTACATTAACTATCAATACACCAAATGATCACCTTCAATACAACTAGATTAAAATTACTTTATAATTGTTTCAATGTGAGAGATGAAGGTTGGGAGTCAGTAAATTTAGAAATAATTTTATTTACTGTAAGAGTTAATACTTATTGTTAATTCTCTAAACTTTATTCTGATTTCATTATATCACAGTTACCTTCTCTCTCTCTGTCTCTACTCCCTCTCTGAAAACTCGTTTTGCCTATATTTGCGAATGAGCGCTAAATCAATCTATTTTTGATCCATCACTTGGACTCCTCTCATACAACATGGTTGCCTCTGGACGTCTCGAAATAGTGCAACTGAAGTTATCACTAACCTAGCTAATTTTCCACTCGCAATTCATTGACAGCATCACTGTTCTCCCATCAATGATATCAAAGCCCCAGAGTAACCTTTGTTTTACACCTTCCAATATGACATTTAGTTACTTTCCAAATTCTGTATATTTTGTCTTTATTATCTCTGTAAGTTAATATAGTCTCCTTCCCTTTCCACTACCGACATTATAATTCGGGGATTAATGGATTATTTAAAAATGGACGACTATCATAGCAATTGTGTTCCTATCCCCAACTTCTTGTTTCTGTTTATTCCAAGCATTGCTACCAGAATATCTGTCCTAAAGTTTAATTCTGATCATGCCATTCTTCTATTTAAAAATCACCCCTGGCATTCCAGGTCTGTGACTGTGCCCTGGGCACTTAACCTCTCTATGCCTTGAATTTTTTATGTGAAATGAGGATAAAATACTGGTATCTACCTTATAGGACTGCTACATGGATTAAAAAGGATAATACATGCAAATGCTTAATCTAGTGCCTTGAACATAGTTTGTGCTTAGTGGTAGTTATTTTTGTGATCTATATAAAAGCTTTGTTTCCTTATTGAATAATATTCTGTTAAGGCAAGTTAGGATTTACTCATCTCTATATGCTGTGAAGTACATAATATGGTTCCTCTACCGATAAGAGGCTCAATTATCTCCTGAATTCAGTCTTATATCTATGCAACTATTGGACTACTTTGCTAGAATGTGATGAATTAGAAATATGTAGTGGTAAAAATATTCATTTCACATTAAAATGTAAGGCAGTTGGATGTGATAAAATATTTTGGTCTAGTGTTGAGTTCAATATGGTTTTGCAGGCCTATGCGCACAACCAATGGCTTCATTTTCACTTTCGTAATCAATATAGAGTACTTTAAAAGTATTACAGCTGGAGCCATCAAGGAACTGTGATAGCCTCAAGTTTATATAAGTTGATGAACTTTATAAATGAAAATATCCTCTTTACTAAATAAAGGAACTTTACATGAATTTTGAATTTATGATCACTTGGAATGAACTATCAGAGAAGCTACAGGACTAAATTTAAAATGGGGAGGTGGTGATGGTTAGCAAAGCTGCCAGCAACAAAAGGGAAAGAAATGAAAAAAAAATATATATATATAAGGAGAAGTAGGAAGGCGTAAACAAGATTCCTGGCTTGCACAACCTATATGAGAAAATAAAGGAGAACAAGACACGCAAATCTCAATGCTAATGATTAATGTAGGAAAGTAAAATGAAAAAATAAAATTCACTTAAATCATAAGAGTAGACTAAGACTATGAAGAAAACAGCAAGAAAAACTCACAAAAATTATGTGGCTTGTGTTAATGGATAAACAGAAATCATAGGAGTTTAGTTTTTCTACAACTAAGACTTCCAGAGTCTATTAGATATTAGAAGTAAAGGATAGTTATCATTGCTATTGTGTATCCATACAGATTTCTGTTTCATGAGAAGAATTGCATTGCAAATTGTATTTGTGGCCTGTTTTCCATATTCATGTGTGTGAGAAGAAAATGAGCAAGGGCAAACTAGGGATATGCAGCCTCATCACCTGTAAGTCTTCCATTCCAGGAGATTCTTCAATGATATCTAATAGCAGAAGATACTAAAAAATGTGTAAATCTATGTCTCTTAAGTATAGAGGGAGAGAGAAAAGGGAGAGAAAAGGCATAACTGCTAGGAACAGGGCTCTCTCTCACCAAAGATGGCCAGTTTTATCTTAGTCCAAGAGGCAGCAGAAGTCCTTAGTGAGTGTTATCAAAAGATTACTAAAGAAAGCTGCTTTCTAACAACCATAGCATATTATCCAATCTTTGGCCTTAGCTGCACCAAAGGACTTCCTTTTTGTTGGGCAAAAGGTAATAACTGAAAGTCCTGTTCTAATTCTCATGAGTCTGGGAGAAAGAGAGATAGGTTATATGGATGTCTGTTTGAGAGATACCAAAATAAAGAAACCTAAAGGTTTATACAGAACTTTCTCAGAGATTATTCTAGTCATAGTTAGCGCTTAAGGAAATTTGTTTATGTTAACAATGAAGTCCATAATTAAAATAGCATAAGTAAGATTACAAGGTTAATGTTGAATAAGACAAACTGGTTTACACTGTGCTAAATTATGTGTTAAAGACCATAATTGAGAGAGAGACATCTACTTGGATATAAGATGGGGCAATGGGAACTGCATTTGTCCTCTTTCTGGAAATAACTTAAGATACAAACAGAATAGATGACAGCAGTGAAGGAGAGAGACATCTGAGTGATGGGAAACAAAAGAGGTGAGTCCCTCTGCTTGTCACTTGGAGAGTTTTCAGGCTGCAAGGTCAAGAGGAGAAACCTAGGTGAAAGTACAGGGTTCTCCCTGAGTCAAGGAGATACAGCAGGGAGAATGGGAAGGTTGGGCATTTTGAGCTTTCCATAAAGCAAATCCCAACAACTTTAAAGAATTCAAGTTTGTTCCTGACCTTAATAGAATTAAATTAGAATCCAGTAACAGAAAGGTGTGTGAAAACTTTCCAAATGCTTAGAAACAAAACAGTACACTGCTAAATAGCCTGTGAGTCAAAGAAAAAAATGGAAAAAAAATTAGAAAAGTTTTGGGAACCAAATAAAGTTGAAAATACATTTAAAATTTTGTGGAATATAGCTATAGAAACACTTTGAGGCAAATTTGCAGCACTAGACTCTTTATTGGAAAAAAAAATGGTCTCAAACCAATAACCTCAGCCTTCCACCTTAGCAAACCAGAAAAAGAGCTAATCAAACTGAAACTAAAAAAAATATATATATATATATATATATATATATATATATATATATATATATATAAATTAGAGCAGAAATCAATGACAGAGAAAAAGTCAATAGAAAACAATCAATAAAAATAGATATTGATAAACCTTTAGGCAGACCGATCTGGGAAAGTAGACAAAATTATCAATATCAGAAATGAGAAAGGTGACATAATTAGAAATTCTCCAGATAGTAAAAGCATAAAGGAATATTTTGAACAAGTTTATGCTAATACATTCCACACTTACGTGAAATGAATAAATTCTTTGAAAGACACAAAGTGCCAAAGTTCACTCAAGAAAAATAATAGAAAAACTGAATCCCTGTATTTTTTTAAAAAACTGAAATTGTAATAAAAGACAAGAAAATAGGCCTAGATAGTTTGGGGAATTCTGCTTAATATTTAAGAAAGAAATAGTAACAATTTTGCACAAACTCTTTCAGAAAATTCAACAGGAAAAATTACTTCCCAACTCTTACTATGAGGTCAGGATTACCCTAAGACTAAAACCAGACAAAGGCTTAAAAAGAGAAAAATAAATCACAGACCAATATCATTCACAAACATAGATGTAAAAATTCTTAACAGATGTTTAGCAAATCACATCCAACAAAATATTAAAAAAAGGATATTGATTCATGACCAAATGGATTTAATCCAGGAATGTACAACTGGTATGACATTCAAGAATCAATCACTGTAATTCACCATATTAACCGATCAATTAAAAAAATATTCTCATGATCATCTTAATAGATGCATAAAAAGCATTCAACAAAATTTCTGATAAAAATTCTCAGCAAACTAGGAATTGAAGGTAGTTTTCTTAATCTGATAAAGATGAGCTACAAAGAACCTATAGGTAATAGTATCTTTAATGGTGAAAGATTGAATTCCTTTCCCCAAAGATCAGGGGCAAGGCAATGATGAATGCTCTCACCACTCTTAATCTCTGTATAGAACATTCTAGTCAGTGCAGTTTAAAAAAAAATAAGAAAAAGAAGCACTCAAATTGAAAAAAAAGCAAAGCTCTCTTTACTCACAAATTACACAGTTGTTTACATAGAAAATCCTACGGCATCTACCAAAAAGGTAAAATATTAATAAATGAATTTTACACAGGTACAGGATACAAGATCAATATACAAAATCAACTGTATTCTTCTATAGTAAAATGAACAACTGGAAATTGAAACAAAATACTGCTGCTAATAGAATCAAGAAATATAAAATTCAGAGGCATCAATCCGACAAAAAATTTGTGAGGTATGTACATTAAAATTATAAAGCATTTTTGAGAAAAATATTCAAAGGCCTAAATAATTGGATAGATACCATGTTCGTGGATCACAAGACTCAATAACAATTACATTATCAGTTCTTCCCAAGTTGATCTATAAATTTACTCTGATCCCAATCAGAAACCTAGCAGAATTTCTTAGGAATTTATAACTGATACTAAAATTCATATGGTAATATAAAGGACACAGAATAGACAAAAATAATGTTGAAAAAGAAAAATAAAGTTTGAGAACTTATACCAGCTATTTCCAAAATTATAATTTTATAGTTATTAGGCGAGGCAACACTTGGTTGACCTCACAGATCACAAGGACCTTATCACAATCCCTCATTTTTTTTATTTTTTACTCCTACAGCACCTGGCCTTCCTGGGTGATCTCCCATCCAAGTATACTCAGGCCCGACCTTGCTTAGCTTCCAAGATCAGACGGGATCGGGCTTGTTCAGGGTGGTGGTGATTTCTTTAGCTCTTTAAATCTTTTACTATTTCTTAGATAGAATATCAAAAGAGTAATCCATAAGAGAAAAAAATTGGTAAAATAAACTTCATTAAAATTAAAAACTCCTGACCTTGAAATTCACTGTTAAGAGAAATGAAAAGACAAGCCACAGACTAGGAGACAGTATTTCATATCTGACCACATATCTGATAAAGGACTTGTATCGAGAATATTTTTTAAAACTACCAAAACTCAATAAGATAACACTTAAGAAATGGGCCTAAGATATGAACAGGTACTTCTCCAAAGAGACTAATAGGTAGAAATAAACATAAGAAGATTCTCAATATCATTGGTCATTAAAGAAAAACAAATTAAAATCATACAGAGACACTACTACATAACTATTAGAAAACCCAACAACAAAAAAAAACTGACTGTACCAAGAGATGGGGAAGATGGAGAGCACCTAGAACTCTCATGAACTGCTGATGGAAATGGAAAATGGTAGAGCAACTTTGGAAAACAGTTTAATCATTTCATTAAAAAGTCAACATACACTTACCACATGACCCAACCATTTCATTGGGTGTTTTCCCAAGAGAAATAAAACAACACAAAGATTTTTACACTGTTCATAGGAGCTTTACAGCTTTATAAAACTAGAAACAACATACATGTCCATCCACAGGTAAACAAATAAGTAGTAGTACAGTTACTTAACTGAATACTTCTCTACAATAAAAAATGAACAACTGATATATACAACAACATGGATTAATAGTGAAACAATTACTCTGAGTAAAAAAGCTGCAAAAAAAAAATAAAAAGAGCACAAGCCCTATGATTCCATGATTCCATTTATAGAAAATATTAGAAAATGTAAACTATAGTGATAGAAAGCAGATCAGTGGTTGTTCAGGTGCAGGGAGAGCTGAAGGAATTGAGAGGGATTATAAATTGGAGGTGATAGGCATGTTCACTATCTTTGTCATGGTGATAGTTTTTTTAGTTTATATATATATATCAAAACTTGTCAAATTGTACACTTTAAATATGTGCAGTTTCCTTACATTAATTATATTCCATTAAATCTGTTTTTAAAAACATTACTTATTGAAACCTTTTTTTACATGCTTACTTTTTCTGTACCATATACAAAAAACTCTGATTCTGTGATTTCTAATACAACAATTTAAGGGTGTTACTATACTTTGAAGGCATGGGCCTATGTGACAGGCTTTTATATTAATCCTAAAAATATACATTTCAATATAGAAAAAGAACACTTCAGAGAGCAACAGAGAAGACCTGACCCATTTTCTCCAACCACATGAGGGTGAATATCTAACTTAGCTGGCTAGAGAGCTTTTTGCTTCAGCTTAGAAAACCTATTAACTGACCGAGTAAACAGCCTCTTATAGCAGATTTATCACCATGACTGACATGAAGCTGCATGGTGGAGCAGAAAGTACAAGTGTGAGAATTCAGAGGGAGACCTGGGTTCAGGTTTTGTCTTTGAAATTTACTGCCTCAGTCCTCAATATGAACCCTTCAAAGGTAGAGGCTGGGTCCTTACTGACTAACATAGTACCTGTTATGTGTTTACTGATCTAAACCAGCATTCCTTAATTAAGCTATTATTTTCCTCATTAAGACTGTTTAGAAGCAGATAGGCAAAGGATGCTACGGCTAGCTGACAAATCAAGGCTAGGTAAAGAAGGTGATTTCAGTGTTGGATGAAGATAAGCATTACCATCTAAAATTTTTAAAATAAAAAAAAAAAAACTCTCAAGGTCCACCACATACCAATTAAATCAGTTTTCCAGGGATAAAGCTCACATTCATTTTAAAAAAATGCTCTCCCGTGTGATTTTAATATGTGGTGAAGTTTGATATTACTGCACTAGATACTAAGGCTTTTTTGCATCAATTTCAACTTACTCTCCATTATTCCAGAATTAATCTTAGAAACAGACTTGGGTTCCTGATGCTAACTGTGCTCCTGAGTCACTTCCTACTGCCAGAATCTCTTTTATTCTTCCCTCACTTTCCCTGTATGATCATAATGGTTGTGTTTCTTCTTTTAGAATGGCCACCCAGTCATTTGTTTGTTGGTTTGGCTTAGGGTGACATTTCTGAACCATATGTGACTCATATTGACTCTATCATAGTGGGTATTTAGATCCCTGTATTTGAAAAATGGGTCAATATGCAATCCTCCCATCAAAATGCCCTCTCTACCCCCAAATCTTATATATGTCTGAAGACAGTAATCAAATATCTTTATGAGAAATTACAATTCGTTTATAGTTCCTTGTAGGTCTATTTTCTTTACCTTTAATCTCTTATTTCAGTTTCTCAAAAATCATCTCTTTATTGTAAATATCACTTTAAAGGCCTAAGATAGCATTTCTATTGCTTATTCTCTTTTATATTTAAAATCAACATTGAAAATAATTAATAATGCAGAAAATATGAATTCTCTGGTAGGAAAAGTTCTTGCTATTCACATTCCAAATGCAATAAAAATGGTATTTAATGATTATGAGAAACCATTCTTTTAAAAGTACTGCATACACAGAAGACTCTTCCTTCATTCTTTCAAATATTTTGAGGTTATCCTAGTTAATAACAGTGTCAAATATTTGTCTGGAACAACAGGACATCAATATCTCACCACCATCTCCACTATAAGAGATGGAAAAGGAAATGATTATATTTTACCTTTAAAGAAGTCCTCTCCAGTGCATTTGCTAATTATTAGTCAATCTGTCTCCTGTTGCTGATGACTACTTGTTAGTATACGGCAGCAATGTCTTCTGAGGCTGCTGTAATTGAAGGTTTGCAAGAGCTTCTATTGCTGAGGCACATATCCCAACTTAAGACAGATGTGATCAGCCTTGTTTTTAACAAGACTGAAATAACTGAAAATCTGTGATTTAGCTAATTGCAGGCTTCCTGGAAGTAATACAGAAAAAAAACTTTGGACATCCTCTGAAAAATACCTTCCTTAACTTGAACTGCTTGGCAGCCCCATTCTAAAAGCCTCACCTCTCAAGTTAACACAAACCAGAGAATGCAGTCACTAAACCAGCGAGTAAATAAAGTAAATAAGCAATCTTTAAAAAATATGTAGAGGAAGAACTTAAGTCAAATCAATTCTTGTGGCAGAAGGTATTAGCTTAGTGTTACTTCTAGAAAAACAAACTCTGGAGCCAAAGGTTCAAAAATCCAACAAATGGAACTCAACTCTTAATCTTTTCAGTGATACATATGTGATCAAGAGCATATTTCCTCTGGGGCTCATTTTTCCTCATATCCTAACACCAGTATAAGATATGACTGTGTAAGAAAAATGTACTTGCTTCATTTGATATTGTCCTTTAGACCAGTCAAGAGGGGTACATGGTTCAGGACCCAAATTTTAAAGAATTCTGCTCTGGTTCCCTCTGATTTCACTTCAACTCTGGAGGTGAGAAGTCTATGGGGCAAAGGAACATCCTTACCCAATGATGTATATCCCTGCAAACCCTTTCCAGGCCAAACTCCATGTACCAGGAACCTCAGAACTTCCTAATCAAATAGCACTGAAACTATATCTAGAGCCTACAAAGGTTCATTTGTTTGATAAGAAGGCAGACCACTAGAGTGTGCACATCTGGTCTAAGAGATGGTCAAGGGAAGTGGTTTGTAGGAATGTACATGGAGCTTGAATGTACAGGTTGGGGTGTGCTTGACAATTTTCCAGGTATAAGGTGGAGGAGTAGGAAGGATATGAGGAGAAGGGAGATGGGTAATGTGGTAAAACCACCTATTCCTTTACTGCCCCATGCAGCATGGATCTCCAAGGAGTTTGATAATTCTTAAAGAAACTTTGAACTTTCAGATCTCAATGTAGAATAAAATATATTTTATTTACTATCTGTTAATTTGACATGCACCCTTAATCATTTAGACAAGTGGTATACAAGCCTCCATTGTCACCCTTGCCCAGGCCCCTCAAGTGTTAGGGTGGGCCCAGTTTCATGCATACCCTAAAGAAACTACAGAATATCTTCTGCTCAGGATTTTAAGGCATTCCATGTCAAATCTCAAATGAGAGACCTGGTTGAAGTTTTGCAAAAGTAAATAATCAATATACGATGATAAATATTTATCTAGAAAACTTAAATACACATATGCTACATTTCATGAAATAAATCTGCAGAAGTCTGTACATCTAAAAAGTCTGTAAATAATTTCTAGAAATGGGGCATCTTTCATCCAAACTGGAAAGAAATAAAACTTTGAAATAAAGATTTAGAGATGACATGATATTATATACAAAAAACCCTAAAAGATCCACCAAAAAACCTATTAGAACTACTAATAAATGAATTCAATAAGTTGTAGCATACAAAATAAATATACAAAAATCTGTTGCATTTCTATACATGAATAACGCACTATCAGAAATCCCATTTACAATTACATCAAAAATAATAAAATATCTAGAAATAAATTTAACCAAGGTGGTGAAACACCTATATAATAAAAACTATAAGACATTGATGAAAGAAATTGAATAAGATACTAATAAATAAAAATAGTTCCATGCTCATGGAATAGAAGCATTAATATTGTTAAAATGTCCATACTGCCGAAAGCAACTGACAGATTTAATACAATCCTTATCAAAATTCCACTGGCATTTTTCACAAAAATAGACAAATAATCCTAAAATTTGTATGGAACCCAAAAGACTCTAAATAGCCAAAGAAATCTTAAGAAAGAAGAACAAAACTGGAGGCATCATGTTCCCTGGCTTCAAGCTATATTACAAAGCAACAGTAATCAAAATAGTGTGGTACTGGCATAAAAACAGACAGATCAATGGATAGACTAGACAGGCCAGAAATAAAACCACACGCATATGATCGATTAATTTATGACAAAAGAGATACGAATATACAATAGGAAAAGGAGAGTCTCTTTAATAAATGGTGTTGGGAAAAATGGACAGCCACAGGCAAAAAAATAAAACTGGACCTCTATCTTGGATTGTACAGAAAAATTAACCCAAAATGGATTAAAGGCTAAGAAAGACCTGCAACAAAATGCTTACAAGAAAATACAGTCAGTAAGCTTCTTGATATTAGTCTGGGCAACCACTTTTTTTTTCTTTTTTACCTTATACCAAAATCAAAGGCAACAAAAGCAAAAATAAACAAATAGGACTACATTAAACTAAAAAACCTTCTGCACAACAAAGGAAATCATCAACAAAATAAAAAAAATCAACCTACTGAATGGGAAAAAGTATCTGCAATATCCAAACTATAAAAAAAAAGCCATATAACCCAACAGCAAAAAAAACAAACCACCCAACTGGAAAATGGGCAGAAGATATGAATAGACATTTTTCAAAAGAAGACATACAGATGTCCAACAGATATATGAAAAGGTGCTATACATCACTAATCATCAGGGAGATGCAAATCAAAACTAGAATAAAATATTGCCTCACACCTTAGAATAGCTACTATCAAAAAGGTAAGAAATAACAAGTATTGGCAAAGATGTAGAGAAAAGGGAACCCTTGTTCACTGTTTGGTGGCAATGTAAATTCATGAAGCCATTATGGAAAACAGCATGGAAGTTCCTCAAAAAAAAAAATAGAATTATCATATATATTATTCAGCAATTCCACTTCTGGGTCTTTAACTAAAGAAATCAAAAACACTAATTCAAAAGAATACACGCGCCCCCATGTTTACTGCAGTATTGTTCCCAATATCCAAGATATGGAAACAACCTAAGTGTCCATTTATGGATAAATTGAAAAAGAAAATGTGGAACATATAAATGGAATATTATTCAGCCTTATAAAAGAATAATATAATGCCATTTGTGACAATATGAATAAACCCTGAGAGCCTTATGCTAAGTGAAATAAGTCAGAGAAAAACAAATGCCATATGATCTCACACTGTGGAATCTAAAAGAAAAAAAGTTCATAGATACAGAGAACATACTGGTGGTTGCCAAAGGTGGGTGGTTAGTGGGTGGGAAAAAGGTAAAAGGAGTCAAAAGGTACAAACCTCCAGTTATAAAATAAATGTCATGGGGATGTAATGTGTACCATGGTGATTATAGTTAATAATACTGCATTGCATATATGAAAGTTGCTGAGAGATTAGATCTTAAAAGTTCTCATCACAAGAAAAAAACCCTGTAATTATATATAGTGATGAATGTTAACTAGACTTATTGTGGTGATTATTTAGCAACAGATACAAAAGATAAATCTTTATGCTGGATACCAAAAACTAATATAATGTCACATATCAATTATACCTCAATTAAAAAAAAGAAATAGAGAAAAATGAGGCATTTTTCTCATTGTCCTTAGAGTGACATTCTCAAAGAAAAAAATTTTGGCCTTGTAGTTTAATGTGACAATGTCTGACATAATCCTTAATGGTTGATTCAAAATGTTGTTGTCTGTCATGTATCAGAAAATTCATTCACTCTTTCATTCAATTAATATCTACTATGATGTGCCAGATAATCCATCAGCTTCTGAGTATTTGATGATAAATAAAACATATAGATAAGACGGAACTCAATATTAACTGAAAGGTGACAAGTAAACAAGCAATTACAATATTTAATAAATGCTATGAAATTACTAGAACACAGGAGGGACATCGAACCTAACCTTGGAATTACAGGAAGGCTTCCCAAAGAGATGTCAACCAAGATCAGTGCTGAGGTTAGTTGTGTAGGGGTTTATCTGGCAAAGAATGCAATTAAAATGACGACTGAGAATTCCATCAGACAATGATATATAGGAAAAAAAAAAAGACAAAGAGGAACTAATATTTGTTGACTGGCAGGCTCTGTGAAAGTACTTCATATGTATTAAATAATGAATCTTCACAACAATATGGCAAAGAAGGTATTATTAATTCAATTTTATTGAGAAGAAAACAAAAGCTCAGGGAAGTTAAGCAAGTTGCTCTCAGTAATGGGGTAAGAAAGTGGCACAGCATGAACTCAAACCCAGGACTAGGATGAATTCCTTCCATCTCTTTAAGGATCACTAAACTGGAAAATCATGTTCAAACAAAAGTTTGTCCATTCTTTCCAGTCAGTAAGCTTAAATCTTCTTTGACAGAAGTAGAGAGGTATATCTACAAAGTGCACTTTGGTTTTCGATAGATTCCACTGATGACTGACCAGGTGCCAGAAAGTGCCTGGAAAAGCACGTGGTGGGGCTGACCTTGAAGTTAAGATTGCAGGTTCTTGATCGGTAGTTGCTGGGCACTGCTTATGTGCTGTATAGCTAGCTGCATGTGGCTCTATGCTATTTAGGGTCACTCCATAATTTTGTTCAAATTGACCCAACTGATCTCCAACTAATACAATAAGCAGAGATGTCTGTTCCTGCTTCTTTAAAAGGTTGCAAGTTAAAACCCATGCATGTAATTTGGCTTCAGATTGTAGAATTAGTTTCTTTCTTTACCTGTCACCATTGAAATATGAAAATAAATGTAGTAATGGAGGTCAAACTGTTGAAGAACTAATTTTTTTTTTACTCAAGAAGTAGAAAAGAAGGCTTTTTTCCCCCTTTGGTTATGGTTGCATAAGGAAATATATTGTTTTAAGTAATTTATGTTTATTTAGCTTCAAGTATATAAGATACACACACACACATGTATATAAGCAAATATACAATTGTATATATAGCCTTATATAATTTGAGGCTAGGTATATTATGGTCCAAATACTGCTTCTCAGAGGTAGTCTTTATTTCCTTTAACTCCATAGAAATTAGAGACTGTAGAGTTTTGAGGAGCTATTTAATCAAGGTTTATACCTGGAATCAGGGCCTACTTGAAACAAAGATAGCTTATATTTTGTACTCAATACCTCTGACTGCATTGTAAAAATTAAAATATTTTTTGAGGTTAATTAAGCAGGGAAAATTCTTAAAAATCTTTGATTATGAAGGAATGAGGGGTATATTACATATAATAATTAGAAATAGCGGTATAAAAGGTAAAGCTCTTTTAAAGGTTTGCATTCAAACAAGCAAATTAGTGTTTATATAAATGTTTCTAACTAACGTCTATTCATTCATTCAGACAGAAGCAAGTATTATGAAGTAAAGCCAAGTGAGGAGAGGGAGATGACTAAGGGTGATGCTATTTAGATTGAGTGGTCAGGGAAGGACTCCCTGAACAGAGAAAATATGAGCAGAAGGATTAGCCAGAGCAGTGTAGATTTAAGAAGACCAAGGAAGCCAGTGTGGCCGAAAAAGTATAAGAGGAGAGAATGTTAGGTGAGGGGAGAGAGGTAGGTGTGAAAAGAACTGAAGGTGGTAAAGAGGCAGATCATGCTTGGCTCTGGATGTCATGGCAAAGAGTTTGGATTTTATTTTACACGTGATGGAAAGCCATTCTGAACAGGGAAGTGTGACAACCCGATTTATATTTTCCAAGAGTCACTCTCACTGGGGTATGAAAAATTGATCACACAAGTGTAAGAGTTGACCTAAGGAGACCAGTTTGGAAGCAACAGCCATAGTCCAAGAGATGACAGCTACTGAGGTGACAGCAGGTGAGGTGGTGATAAATGGCACACCTTGAGACATGATGAAGATTGAGCTGAAAGGATCTGCTGATAGACTGGTGATAATATTTAGGTTTTTGGATTGAGTATTTTGGCAAACTGTAGTGCCATTAGTTGAGTTTGGGAGAAGACGGGGGAGTAACAAACTTGCAGGGCAGGGTAGGGGGGGGAATCAAGGGTTTAATTTTAGACATGTTATCTATGAGATACCTATTAGATATCCAAGAACAGATACTGAGTATATAGATGGATAGGCAAAAGAAAAATTGTACTTGGGAAATATTAGGGCTGTGAGTAAAATAGGAGATACCAGTACAGAGACAATAAATAAAGCACTAGTCTCTGAGGAGATATCAAACAACAACAACAACAACAATGACAACAACAACGACAACAAACAACAAAACAGTCAGGGAGTGAATGTAGACCGAAAAGAGAAGAGGGGTGAGCAACGCCCTAAGCCAAGAGCTAGGAAGAGGAAGAAGAGCCAGCAAAGGAGACTGAGCATGCTGATGGTATGCCAGAAAGAAATCCAGAGTATCTCTTGGAAGCCAAGAAAAGAAGATGTTTTAATAAAGAGGGAGGGTACGATCAACTTTGTTAAAAGTTGCTGAAAGTCTGAGTAACAATGTCAATTTATATTTAAAAAAAAAACAACCAGAAATATTAAACTAAAAATTAGGAAGGTCTGTAGTTAGTGTGGGAAAATGGGTTTATACAGGTCATGGTTCTGTAAATATTAATTGAACAGTTTTATTATAAAATCTAATCTAAAAATAGTTAACAGATAATAGTTTTTAAGTGAACTAGAGGCTTATCACACAAATAAAGCAATTAGCCCAAATGCCAGTCTGAAACCTCCTTGAAAAGTTACCTAAATTAGGAGGGATGATTTCTGTTAACTTTGAAGAAATTTAGCAACTGCTCTATGAGTCGCATTGCATCAAAATATGAAAAGAGTAAGATCTCATACTTTCATAAATGGGCAAGTTTCTGTCAACATGCCCCATCACTGGTAAGTTTGTATTGTTATTATAACCAACATTTTACATCCAAGTAAATGCCTGTGTTTCCGTTCTGTATATCACCATTGCTTGCATTTCTTGACCTCTGTAGACATTTGTTAACATCAGTGACTTCTGTGTAGAGTATTTCCTCCTTGAATGATCTGGAACATTCCAAACCAAGGGTGTCTTTCTTTTATCACACTACACACCCTAAATGGATTATGCCCACTTAGCAGGTATATAGTCAAGGTAATGTGTTTAGGGAACGTAAATCAATAGTAGTGTTAAGTACAACATCATTAGAATGTAAAAAGTGGCATGTAACACAAAAATCTCAAACCCAGTCCACAGGAAACTGTATTAAGTTATCCACTGCTCAGACTCCCTCCAGCTACATCAATAATCCATAGGTCTATCATACAGATAACTATATTATTTAATCAGCCTCTAAAATAGTGAGTACTAGGCACATAGTAGGCACTCAAAAAATTGCAGAGTTGTTTTAGAATGAAGATACACTTATGGGATTTTTACGAAAGCTCTAAAACTATTCCTGTTAAAAGGCTTGACCAGCACCGACGGGAGGGAGAATGATCAAATTTATCAGTTTTTAAAATCCTTTAGCAACCTAAACTTATGCAATTTGATTTTCTTGTCATTGCTTTCCCTATACTATCAAAAATGATGCTTTCTTTACTATTTCAAACTCATCATCAAATTGCTAAAAATTGAAAATTCAATTTGCCACATTACTGCTAATTTGAATAATGGCTGAATAAAAGACAGGAAACGCTGAAGCAGCAATGATTTCTAAAACATTTTGCACTTTCCTCCTCCATCCCTGTAAAGTAAAGCTCGGATGCTACGCACAATTACACAAGAAAATCAAGAAAGCCATTACATTCAGCATTTTGTCATGATCATTGTTACCATGGCAAAAAGTGGGCTTAGTTTAGCACAGCTGCTACAGGCGAGGTCTGCTGGCCTTTTGTAAGGCTGAGTAACAATATAATGCCAAATTCTGTAGCCTGTCACTGTTTTTTCTTTTTTTCCCCCCCAGGATAAGATTATTGTCCACAGATGCTACTGTCTCATTCCTTAATGATCTGGGCCAACGTCATCTTATTATTGTATTCTTACTGTTGGCCAATGACTGAGGAACACAATTAATCTATGAAGGTTACCCCTTAACCTATCTCCTGTACTAAAGAGAAAAATGAGTGGTGTGAAAACTAGGGATTTCAATAATATAAAACCCAACTTTCAACTGTTTTATTGTAAATGGCAATAGAGTTGTCGTGGATATAGCACAGGTAAGCAAGTGAGAGAGACAAACACAGGCCCATGATGACTCTATGTCATGCTATTTCTTCTCTTTGAATATCAGTTTAGTTATCTATAAAATGGGGATAAAAGTAACTTCCTTGTGAGGATTAACTGAGATAATGAGCAGAGCCCAGGACATGGCGGGTAATCAGTAAAATGACATTAATAATATGGCAATAATATGGCCCCTCCTTCAATACACCCCTTTTATTAATCACTGAGATTTCCACATCTTCGAGAATGTTGCCTGAAGTTGGTAGGTAAACTGTTTTCTACTGCTGGAAAGTAAATTTTTTGATCTTTTATACTCTTTGTAGTGTCTCCTCAGAGAGGCAAGGATAAAATATTTTTTAAAGGTCTGACAGTAAGCATAAATTTCTTATCAAAAGGATAAAAGTCAGTGTCAATATCATAATATGTACCACATCTTATTATTCATATTTTAAGTAACATCAATGTTATCAGTATAAAATGGAAAATGGCTTATATACTGATTTTGACCTTATGTGGAGATTTTTAGTTTTAAAAAATGAAGCAACATTATGAAAGCAGATAAGTTTAAATTATCTGAAATGAATACATTAATCAAGTCTCCGTATTTACTAGAAACAAAGACTACTAGCATTTTTACCAGCTAAACTAAATATTTTTTCTAATGAGATTTCAGCTGAGTATCGTTTATCTTACGAGAAAAATAATGGGACCTTACCTATTCCAGTAGCTCCAGAACTGGTCATGCAGG
Organism: Cynopterus sphinx; assembly: GCA_030015415.1. Classification (NCBI taxonomy): domain Eukaryota; kingdom Metazoa; phylum Chordata; class Mammalia; order Chiroptera; family Pteropodidae; genus Cynopterus; species Cynopterus sphinx. The sequence goes on along the minus strand of CM057384.1, from coordinate 83,740,137 downwards.
TAGGCGTGGTGGCTACATTCATCACCAAATGAGGCTTTGCTTTCAATCCAGTGAATTATGTGCCCTTCTACAGCTAAGGGACAAAGCATTATTAATATAGAGCAAAGGGAAGGGAAGATTGAAAATTCTGAACTCTGTATAGGCCTCAGCATGATTCACATTAATGAGCAGAGGCTTAGCCCTCACCATCATCTATGAAAGTAATTATAAAACAACACACTGTATATGTTTGTTACAAGTGACATTTATGCTGCATATCCCTTTTATTTTCATCATCATCTTCAAAAGTCCCTCTCTTATTCTGAGGCTATACAAGTTGACTAGTAATGCAAAAACAAACCAAGGTGAGTCTGGCTTTTCAATACAACCATATTTTAAAAATGTGATATTTAAAATAATGACTTGAAAGTAGCAACCAAAATGTTTTCAGAGACAATGCTTATTTCTCAAATATATGTAAAGATTTTGAGGCTAAGATTTCTTCTGAACCTCTTATTTTCTGCTATTTTAAAATAACATTTTCCAACAATTTTACCCTTTAGATATAATATTATAAAGATAATGTACTTTGGTAACAACAAAAAAAATCCATTAAAAAAACAGACCTTCCTTTATAAACGAGGGCATAACAGAGTTTAAGGACTTACCAACTGGGACTTGTAAAATAAAGTCAGGTGTTTTGTCATAACCCTTTGCACGGAGCTGATCTTCATCTACAGGGAAAACAAACACCATCACTTATAACAATATTCCATTAATAAGACAGAAATATAATTGCTTTTCTTTCTTAAAAGTGTATAAAAATTGCTAATGCAGACATACATAGCTTTGTGTGTGTGATGCTGTCAGAATAAACATTCTTAACAAACCTAAAGCATAGATATAAGAATGGCTCTTTGTCCCTTCAGCATTTTTATATCTTTATTGTAAACATTAAATCAAGCTGTCATATGCCACCATTTTATAATTAAAAATATTCAAAATAATGAAATATACTCACTGATTAAAAAAAAAGGCTTCACTACCATGAATATCACTACAGTTATGAGGCAATATTGACAATTTACAGTAAGTCACATGCACAGTAGCCTTTACAATTATAAAATAAATATATTTATTAAAGCAATTAAGAAAGCTTGGTTTCTATTAGTGAAACTATTCCTACATACACCACAAGAGAGGTACAAGGACAATGAGATCACCACAGAGACTTGATTATCCTGCTTAAATTCTTGGTACGTTATTGTTTCTGGTATTTACCAGAGTTTTACAACTAATAACATGTAATTCTGAAAAGAAAACCGGATTTGAGATTTTTTTCTAAGTATGTTCAATTTCTTGACTCTTTGTAAATATCAATGATCTATTCAGAAGGAAAAGAGGCTAGAAAACTGAGAGCTTGACAAAGTTGGAAAAACTAGGTAGATGCTTGTTTGAAAAAAAAAAATCCTCTGATATTTTCTAAATGTTGTCCTTGTCTTCTAATGGCATTACAATGTGATTTCTGAAATGAGGAGTTCTCCATTAGATTTTGGAGTGACCTGGTCATTCAATTCCAGACATGGCTTTCTATCTTCACCCAACCTCAACTAATGGCCCAGCCAAGTAACGAGGAAGGCTGTGTGGTCTCTTAACACTTACTGGGCTGTTGACATTGTCATGCATCCCATTCGCCTTCCTGCATCACCTTTGATTAAAATTAATGGCCCATTCCCAGTGTTGGGTAGCTTATTTCCAATCCATTTGTCAGTCCAAGACAGTGGTTTCATGGCCAATGTTCAGAAACTCTGGTGTATATCTTGAAAGGTCAGCATTTTAGATGTAAGTAACTTTTTAATGACAAGACTCATTTTTAAACTAGATATTTAAGTTAAATTTTATTAAGAGTTGATATCGTTTATCTAGCTTTTGAAGGTTTGATGCCAGAATTCAGAACAATCTCCCATCCTTGAAATATAAAAATTTTGTTAACTATTGAGATAATAAAATACAAATTAAAGTAATCTTACTCTAAAAAAACAAGAGAATTTGGAAAACTAGACTTCAGATGAACATGACTAGAAGAATTTCTATCCTCTAAATGCACTCTGGCCACAAGAATGTTAAACGAAAAAGGCATTTATTAAAATCTACTCAAGTGCCGTGAGCTCGTGTTTCAGGTACGTGATGATCAGATTTAAAAGTTGGGTTGACATTAAAAAGAGATTAATATTTATTAAAACTATCCTAGGTTGATCAACCTTTGCAGATGTTAAAATATGTTTCGAAAGAAAAATGATTATGTTTCTGACAGCAGCTCAAAACAAAATTTCAAAGGTCACCAAGCAATCCAAATGTACACACTAATATCCCTTTAAAAGGCAGATGCTGTACCCCTGTTCACTGCACCAAAGTTATTAACACAATACATACACTTTAAATTTCATGACTTAATGTGAAATTTAAAAACCCAAACTGCCAAACCTGAATATAAAACATCAGGGGAGGCTAGGGAATCTTTTCAACTTTCTGGGGAGAACTTCAAAGTGCCACTGTGCCCCTATGCTTTCTCCCCCTACCCCTCCTCACTTTCTCCCCTCTCAGTATGAAGTTGACCCAATAGTAATTTTACCCAAAATGTAGCTTCTAAAAGCCTAGTGATTAGACTTTAAAAAATATATATATAAAGAGGTTATTTCATATATCTGAAATATTATGTTATGTATTGGCTATCTTCTTTACTAAATTCCCACTGTCTTATACACCCTTTTTCAACTTTCACATTGTTTCATACCTCCTAGATTTACTGACAGAGGAGGAGGGAACAACTTGACAAAGTTCAGAGGAAATGACAGTACAATAACGAGAAGCAGCATTTATGAACAAGTGGCTTTGCTCACCTGATCTAAGCCATAAGAGAGGCTGCTATTGTTGATCATTCCACTGAGAGAATTTTAAGGTCAGCCCTATCCATCTGCCCTGACTTCCTGGCCCCCAGACCTTGAAAGATTCCTTACCATTAAGATCATCATTCAAACCACTGGGTACAAATTTAAAATTTGGTTGACCATTTGATGGTTCAGGGATCTAGTGGTTATGACTCAGTCATCAGCTCACATTCTTCCCTTCAGCCTCATTCTCTGTTCATCCCTTGTCTTACCTTGTATGGGACTGTCTCCCACGTACTGGGCCTGTAGCCTCTGCTCTAAGGACAGAAAATGATTCCTTTCCATTTTTTAAACTTTATCCATTGGCCCAGTCCAACATGTGCTTTACACATACTTAATGCTCAAAAAGGATAACTAAATAAAATATATTAAAACAATATTCACGTCTTCTACAAAACCTACATAGAATGACAATAATTTTTTGATTTAACTCTCCATGAATTAAGGCAAAGACAACAAACCTGGCCCAAAGTTCAAAGTTTTATTTGATAACTTTTGCTGCTGTCTTTCATCCTTGGTTCCAACTGTTTGCTGAGGTTCATCATAAAGAAAGAAATTCCATCCTTTTCCTTGATTTTTATGGCAAGTTTTCTTCCTTTATTCTTTGCTCTGTAGTATTTCTTTAAATAAACTGGATTTATCCATTCCTTGGAGTTTGGGCAGAATTTCTTACAAAAAGCAATCTGGTCTAGAGCTACTGTGATGGGAAGCTCTTAGGTTATCTTTCCGATTTCTTTTATGGCTACTGACCGATCTAGATTTTTATCTCTTCTAAAGTTTTGCAATTTATATTTTTCCTGAGAATTTCATGCAGGTTCTTATAGCTCTTTGTACATATTTTGGCTAGATGGTTACTTATGATTCTTTGAATTTCCCAAGTGGGAAACTGGGTGTTTAAGTAAACTGCTGTTTAGAAAAAAAAAAATGACCAAGAGAAAAGTAAGAAAAATATTAGTTAGAAAGGGGGGTGGTTGGGTGCATAATGGCAATGTTTTAGAATAGAACTTTTAGTATAACTTCCCTAAAATGGTTGGGGATCAATATAAAATCAATCTCCAAATCTCATACACCTGCCTTATTAGCAAATACAAAGTAAGACTCTTCCAGTTTAAGGTATATATTAAAAGCATTCAAAATATTACATAACTACAAAGCTTGTTAATACCATAGTTCAAGTGTTATTGAAATTAATATAAGAATATTCTTGCTTAAAAACAGGCTTGTTAGCCTTTAAATCCACAAAATGTAAGATTATTTGACCATAAAAGCCTCATGACACTGAGTATTTCTGAGCTGGTAAAGTTTTAGAGATTACAGACCCAACACTCCAATTTACACGTGCAAAAGTGGCCCAAAGAAGTGACTCATCAAGACCTAGCCCTCTCAAATAGTTAAAGATACAGAGAAGGCCCCACAGCCACCAAGTTCTAGTTTGTCCCAATATACTGTACACCATCTTTAATGTTGGCAAATACTTAAATTTAATCATGTGTAATATTTATGAAGTGGGGAAAAAACTTTTATTTTCTTCCTAGAAGATCCTGAAGGAGAGGTGGTGGCCTTCTGTTGGATATTATTTAGATGACAACTGCATGAAGAGATGAACTACATAATCTCCTTGATTTCTAGATGCTCCTCTCTCCAACTGAACTACAATAAAACTGCAACCACAGATAAAAATTATGGTGAAAATCTAAAAACAACCCAGGTCTTCATTTATTCTTGTTGTCAGGCCTGCTTTTAGAGGGCATTTAAAAAAAGAAATTATACATACTTAAAGAACACTGTGAAAGTTTAATTTCTCTGGCCTTTTAATTACCCTCTCCTCTAAATACCCAAAATATCCAAAGCAATTAAGTACTAATTACACAATTTCTTTTTTAAAAATAAAAGGCTGATTTTGAGTCAGAGGACAAAACACATCTGAGACTAGTTAACATATACTTAAGAATCACAGGAGGGCATGAGGACTACCAAGAAAAAGTTTGAGGTTTTCTTTTGTTTGCTTTATATAAGGCTTTAAATTTAAGAACCACAGTTAATCCCAGAGAAATTATGTAAAATTCCAATTCATGACATCTGAAAACAAAAAGTTACATTCTGGCATGGGCTTTTATCTACGAATTTGTCAAAAGGTTTTAAAATGCTAAGTTAAAATACACAGTATGAATAAAAAGAATCTTTATGACACCTATTACATCTTTTCTAAATTGGGGAAGGGCAAAAAGGATATATTCATCAATACAAATGAAAACTACAATATATCTTTTCTCTCTAATATTTTGTTTTTTTCTGACTTATCTTTTTCCCCAAAACACTGTCTCATTCAATAAATGGAGCTATGTATGACCTCTGTATACCATATTTTTTAGTTCTTGAAGAATAAGTTTCACAGCCTTTTCTACCCAATTTAAGAAGTTTGCAAAGTTTCAGTAACAGATGTCACTATAGTGTGCAAACCATGCGCAGAGGTACACAGAACAGACATGCATTTAATGAGGAGACCAATAGCACAAATAAATGAAATTTTTAGATTACTCAAAATTTCATTATAGCCATTAGTTTCAACCTTTTCCTCCAAAGCCTCTTATCAAAGCCACTAATAAGGAATACAACTGACTGCTCTGACCTTGTCCTTTGCTTATGTCTTTAGGGGACAACAGTAGTAAAAATTGAAAAATGCCCTGAAGATAGGAAACAAATGGGAAGTCACAAATCTGGGACAGTGCAAAGTAAGGCTGGGTAGGCTGATCCCTGCTGACTGGTGGTTGTAAAGACAGAGTGCATGAATATCAACAAAAATAAAACTTGTCTATATTTTACACCGCATCACTCTCAATTCTTTTGATTTAATGTCATAAAAGAAGGGATGAATTGGCACAGTAGAGAAAAAAGGATACGGGAAAATCTGTTGGGAGGACACTAGCTGTAATGCAAAGCTTGGTCAGTTTTTTCTAAACAAAACAAGGGCACTGGATGGTTATTAGAGTCCTTTGCAACTCCAAAGTTCTGAGGAATGGCTGAATGTTAGCCTTTGTCTGCCCCAGTTCTTTTAACTGTAGCCACTGATGTCAGACCCTTCTGTAGGGCCAGCTCCATCTTTCCTAGAAGAAATCTTGATGGAGAGAGGCATATTTGCAGTTCCGGAACATACAAAAGACAAAGGATCTCCTATGGGGGGGGGGGGAGAAAAGAAGGAAGGAAGGAAGGAAGGAAGGAAGGAAGGAAGGAAAGGAGAAGGGAGAGGAGAGAAGAGGAGAGGAGAGGAGAGGAGAGGAGAGGAGAGGAGAGGAGAGAAGAGGAGAGAGGGAGAATAAGGTAGACAGACACAGAGGACCAAGGAGCTAATCCAACAATAACACTAACAAGAAAGCTCAAACCTATAGCTAATTTTCTGTGAGGTGAGTGAGGGATTTGATTTTTCTGTCCTGTACCCCATCTTCTTTGGCATTGCCACCTTACTCTTACAATGTGATTTTGGTAGATGGTAAATATGTGATGCTCAACCACTCACTGGCCATAGGAGTGGACACCTGACTCAAACTAGTTGATCAGAGTCCTTTCTGAGATTTAAATTGGAATGAAAGAGAATCAACTTTTCTCTGGGATTATAAACTCTAAGGAGTAAACAAATTAGCAACTGCCAGGGATCATCTTTATTGCTTAAGAATAAAGCCAACACTGGGGGAAAAAATAAAACAAATAAACAACAACAACAACAAAAACAAAACAGAGAACACAAGAAGGAGAAAAAAGGAAACCTTAATGACATAATTTTGTCTTCTGGAATCCAGACATGTCAGAAGCAAACTTCTCTCTTTAGGGTTTCCCAGGTATTTTTGTAAACAAATAAATTCTCCTTTTGTGTGTGTCTAATCTAGTTGATTAGATTTCTGTCACTTACAACCAAAATAGTTCCAATACACCATCTGTAGTCAGGAAAGAACATAATCAGCAGACATGAGTTTTAACCAGAACAATGGTGAAGGAAGGAAGGGCCATAGGCCTGGCACAGAAAGGCTCCCATCATAAGTGGACAGGGTAACCTTCAAAGTTCCAAACAGCAGGTTGTCTTCCAGCAGTATACACATGTGTATGGCTCTTTACTCTTGGTCCCAGGGAGAAACACATAAAAGCATACTCAATAAGGGAAGTGAGTGAATATGGTCCCTCACCATGACAATTTCTTCAGGAAGAGAAGAACAGGACCCAAATTCCTCACAGCTCAGCCCCAATATCATGTTCTTGTTACTCTGAAAACTGCGTCTGATTTTTAACCCTCAAGTAGATAGGAACGTGAATCGTTGCTGTCTTATGAGATACCCCACCATCTCAATTCCCTTTAGCCTATATACTCATTTGTTTTGTTTCTAGGCTTATTCTCTACTGCTAATATCTGCATGTAAACACAATCTTCATATTCAAAATCTCATCTGTTCCCACTGCCTCTTCTTCACCTGAAGTAATAATCCTGTTTGTCACATCATAATCACTTACCCAGCAGAGCACTGTTGCTTCAGGAGGGGAATAAAAGCAGCAGGAACAGATGAACTGCTAGTAACAAAGATCCTAATTCCTTCAAATAAGGTACATCCTTCACTAAGTTTATTTGGCTTTATAGAGTATACCATCTTGGAATTTCAAAGAGTAAAACATGAATGCTAGAAGAGCACTCATGTAAAATCTGCAGATTTGTTTTAAGGCAAGACCAAACATGTGAGTGTAAGGTGGGGATAAAGCAAATACCTCTCCGTGTCACTCAAAATAATTGTTAGCTTTGACTAACAAGGCAACATTCACCACAAAGAATATCTCCAGAGCCATCCTTATTAAACCAGACTTAACAACAATCTGCATCAGACAGTGGCTGTGGAAGTCACTGATGAAAGTCCTTCCAACCTAGGGATATACCAATCCATGGAGGATGAACGTTTATCTTCAGCTTTTGATATAAGCTCTTTTATACTTTCCCTTACAGTCTTGATCTTCTCAGTCACTATCTACCCTTCCTCTTTTGCCTTCTGTCCAAACTGCCAAACTAACCACCCTCCCCCTCAAAAAAAAGAGGGGAGGGAGGAAGGGAAAAAGGATATAACAAAACATGATCTCCTTAATCACTTGATATGAATTAAAACATTTCCATCAGTAGATAAAATATATTTTCTATTTCATTGACATTAGAAATAAAACAAACCCTTAGCAATGCTCACTGGTCAATTTAAAATTTAAAAAGGGTTCTTTGTCCATCCAAACCTAGAAGTGTAGGGCGGGTTCTTTGTATCTTCTGAGACTTTAAACGCTGATCAATAAATCTTAATTCTAAATTAACTATCCTTGGAAAGAAATTACATATACTTAACTTATCTGAAAATTTCCTAGAAGGCTCCATGTTTGATTTAACTTTTATTTTTGTCATCCCTAATGGGCCTGCCCCATAGCAAGAAATTATAAGACTCATATCTGCATGCTTAACCAACAAAAGAAAGAGTGGCCAGCTTAGTGGGAAGACAGCCAAGCTGACGAGCTCAACTAGCCATCTTAGAAGCACATGGTGGCAGGAAGGTGCCAATGAGAGAGAGCAGATGAATAAGATAATGCTATAACCACATCAGGAAAAGGAGCTGATGAGCCAGTCGCATTTTCTTTATATGTAAAGGGTACCTACTGATTTTTAGTATAATCTATACCTTTCTTTCAAAAGTTTAATAGAAGTAGCACAACAACATTAAGATAATCAAGTGACCACCTACTGAGATGCACTAGAGAGATGGAACTGCATTTTTATTGGATGGACATGCAACAGTGTGCATAGCTGTGAGCATCCAAAGGGCACAGAGTGCTTATCATCATTTTCATACTAACTATGAAGTTAGTTCTGGCTGGTAGAGAACACACTCAACACAAATTAGTTTAAAAGAATGAATAAATAATAAATAAAGAATTACAAGACCTCTAAGATATTGCCAGAAGTTATCTGTATTCATCTATTGGTAGCTTGTCTCCCTACTAGCACATAACTCCACAAAAGCAGAGACTTCAACTGACTTATGTCTATTGCCTAAAATAGTATCTGACTCAGTAAATTATTTTTGGAATAAATAAATAAGCATATTAATAAAATATATATTTTTAGTTGGAGAAACTAGTTTTTATTCAATTTGATTTTTCAATACAATATACCTACATGTAGAAGTAAAAAATGAATACAGTTATAAGATAGGATAAATCTAAACAAGCATATCCAAATCTTCAAACATTAAGGACTTTTTTCCCCAGTAGTATCTGATTAAATCTTGTGCCATAGCAGTTGCTATGATATCAAGAAAATTTAAGAGATTATTAAAGTTAAGATAAAGGTAATTGATTTTTATTTTTTCTTCTATTGGTAAATGAGGTCAGATAAAATATGTATTTTATATAATAACATATAGAGCACAGTGGGTGAAAAATTCAGAACAGTATAAAAAATTTCAGAGAAGTCATAATTTTTAAGAAGGTTAACGTATCAACAATAAGAATCCTTGTCTTCTGAAAGTAGTCCAGATTTGAAGAGAATGAGATTGAGATAGTATTTTTGCTTATAAAAAAATCAAAGCAAAACAAATATGTTTGTAATATGTGCAAAAAAATTCAAGATGTACACATGTAAACAAGAAAACAAAACATAAGATGAGATTAGCAGTCTATTTATATACCAGTATTTTTCTATAGTTGTATTTAAAATGATGATCTATCTCAATTTATTTGGCATAGTAATTTAGATCTAATTAATCATTGTGAAGGGGTATTTATAAGGTAAAACAAAATCCATCACAATATTTCACAGACTTCAAGAACTTGTTTAGAGGTTGTAGCAGGTGAGCTCAGCTAACTCATATACCCTTGACCTAAGAATGGTGCTCTCCTCTATCAGGTAAGGTTGTCCTCTTCGACCTAGTGTGCAGCTTTGGGAGGGACGCACATGGAATGGTGAGGGAGGAAGGGGACACCTGCCTAGTCAGCCAGATATCAAATGAATCAACTCTGGTAATCAATGGGCTGACAGATGTCACAGCCAGATCACCCTCACATCCTCACAAAGACTTTGAATTCTGATGTTTTAACCATAAGTAAACATGTATTAATTCAGTACATTAAAATGCTTAAAATGCATAGAATAGATTAATAACTTCTTTGTAAGCTGATGAGGAAACACTTCAAAATAGAACTAAAATTACATGGAGTAAGCTAAACATCCTATAACTCATTTATTTTTAAAGATCAGTTAGTTAAGTATCATCTTTAGGTATGCTTCAATATAATAACCTCTAGATCCTATAGCACAGAGGAATAGATGAGACCCATCAATTTTAAATCCCCTTTCTGAACTTGTATGTGGGTGGTAATGACTCCCTGGCTATGTTTCTGCATTGCCTTTGTTAGCCACAGTCAATCCAGTCTAACACATTCAGTTCCCAGCATCAATGGAGTCAAGGACCTGAGACGAAGTTTATACCATGTTTAAGCTTTTTGCTCTTCCTTCCTATTGGGGTCTTCCAGTCTTCAGAACGAAATCAGAGAAAAGCTCAGCTCAACAAAAAACCGGGCACTGAAGGCCTGAATACTTATAAGCAGATGGTGCCAAGAGAGTAACAACAAGCAGTCTTGAAACTACGATTGCTTAGTTATTGGTTTAAAACAATAAAATAGATTTGGCCATACTATATTGGCCACTACCTGAGTGGTCAATGTGATCAGATATTTTATGATACTATTAGAACTCCATTGCTCAAAAACATACATGGTGAATCGTAAGTCACCATTCCAACTGGTTTCAATCCATTATACATTCTATGTTTGATTAAATTTTAAAACATAATTTCAATCTAATTTACCCTTTCCATAGGCTGAACATATCAACTGTGCTCATATGAAAAAAAAAACTTGCTGCTTTTATATACTGGAATTTAATTCAGTAATTTGAGGCCACTTTCCTAATTATCAATTTTCTTAAACCCTAGCTAGAGAATATTTCTATCTTCCACATTCAAGTTATAAACAATCTTATAATATTCTCCAGTTCATTAATAAAAATACTGAATACTAAGACTTAAAACAGATTTCTTACAGGACTGTATTCAACATAAAACCATTCATTTGGCTTTCCTCGGCCAGCACTCTGTCCATTTTGGAATGAAAATGATGTAATCCAATATTCTTTGATTTTTTTAACCTAAAAAACAGACTATGTAGATTCTTAAATATTTACATAAAACAGATGTTTACAATAGTATGATTTGTATAGAACCTTTACAAATTAATTAATTGTAGAGTATTTTATGGTTTCTGTAATCAGTTATCACATGTATGCCCTTTGAGGCTTAATTTCTAATGCTTAAGAGATACTGAAAGAAATAATAGTCTGCAATAAGATTCCACCCTGGCACACAAACATATGTACACATGAAATTTTTAAAAATCATATTAAATCTATGATGACAAGTAATGCTTAGTATAAAAATAATAAAAGCTTAATATTTGGCTTTTAAGTTACAGTACTACCTGGTTCCATACATAAGACAAACGTACCTAACATGAATTTTTCTAACCATTGTTTTTAATGTATAAAGCATTTTATAGATAATATTTCTTTTGTTTATCTTTCTCATAAGATCTAGATTATGGTTAATATCTCATGACACCAAAAATAATACTGTAACAGATATTAAAGAATTTTTTTTTCAGCTACTTATTCTATAAAATATTAATTGCGAGCCTGTGCATGTGCTGTATATATAGGGGATTAGGTACCTGAGTTCTTGCTTAGTTCTAAATCAATAAAAGATAACATGCACAGCATCAATCATTGTTCACTCTTCCTTCAGTACATAATAACTGCAAGTGGAAGATTTTTAAAAATATATATATATTTAAGCACTCATGGAGGTACTACATGCTAGAGAGGATGTAAGCAATACTTACCTAGGAAAGATAGGTTTTTCTCCAGAAGCAAGTCTCTTAGCAGGACTTCATGCTCATGACCAATAGCACTGGGAAGTTTTAGTTAAGGGGGCTTATTTTACAGAGATAGAATTATGAAAAGATGCTATCATAAAAATGCTAATACCAGGTCTACACTTTGAGATATAAAGGAAAATAAGAGGCAATTACAGCAACCATTTCCACTTTTAGCTTACATCTCTGAGATTTCTATACATGTCCCTTCATTTAAATTACTTAATAAAATTTTTCTATAATGTTTATGTGTATTTTGGCAAATAAAGATATATAAATGGATATATATGTAATTTTAAAAAGGGAGAGAATCATTTTAAACATCCTTTAGACTATATTAAAAATCTCTCAATTCAATTCAGCACACATTTATTAAGCACTTACTAACTGCAGCAAAGAATACAAAACAGCTTTTGCCCTAAAAGAGCTTCCAGCCTTACAGAGTGCCATAAATCTGCTTTGGAGTCACACTTGTCACAGAGCCAGCTCTTAGCAGCTCCTGTTTCTTTTCAATCTAGTGTTTTTGAACTTTTGTGCCTCAGGAAACTGAACAACTGCGTTTTGAGAATTATATGTGGAGGAAAAACATCTTAGTAAAGGACTGTGTTTTAGGAAGTGGGTACAGAGGCTGTTTCAAGTCTTTTTCTCATGTATGTGAAAGTGTACACATATTATAAGATGGATACAAATAGATACACACACGCACATACAAACTTTTTTTGAGTGCTTACTATGAGGCAGGCATTGTGTTCAGTGCTTTATGTGTGTTATTTCATTCTCACTATTATCATCATCCTTATTTTACAGATGAGGAAACTGAGGCTTAGCAAAATCTGCCTAAGGTGATACAGTTAATGTGTGGCAAAGCAGAAGATCAGAATACAATCTCTGCAAAGCCTATATTTATGACTTCATACGGTTTTTAAAAAGTATTAAACTTATGTAAAAATAACATGCTAAAATATAATATACTAATATTTCTTAAATACCTAATACTAAGCTTTTTTGCTAAACACTTTGGGGTACCATCATCTTATTTAATAGTCACAATAAACACATGAGAAGGTACTATTATCAGTCTCATTTTTACAGTTAAGGAAACAAGGTTCAGGAAGGCTGAGCAAAGTCTAAAAAGAAGTGTCATCTTATTGTGGTGCTTTAATTCTGTTAAAAGCATTTGGTAAATAATTTCTAATTCTCCATTTCACTGAGAATGTCAACTTGGTCATATAACTCATTAGCTTATCAGAGACTTTTTAATTCTGATCATGCACTATAAGAGTCCAATTTAAGTCAAATAAAGCTTATACATTACTTGTAAAAAAAAAAATTCCTAGAGAATTATCTTGTCTTTTATCAATAGACAGGGGTAAATATCGTTTAAATCTTAGAATTCCAGAGATGTGGCTACTCATGCCAACCATCAAAATGAGCCCTAAGTCATCATCACTGTCTTTTTCCTTCTGCTGTTCCCCCTCTCCTCTCCAATGCACACAGCTATGCTTATTTAATTTCTCACTGGAAACAATATAAAGAAAACAAATTTTTAAATTACAAAGTCTCACAGATTTGCAGAATCCATTGAAGACATTTGATGAATACTCCTCAATGATTTCTCATTACTAGGGGCATACCGCTTTTTAGAACTAAATTATTTACTTCTATTCCACATAAATGTGCTCTCACTTTTATTGTTGTAAATTATTTACATCTAAAATGTTGAATCATGAAACTGAGGTTACTGATGGTACAGAAATGAAACCCACAGCATTTTAAGCTTCCTGCATCATTATCTTTTCTTGCTCCTCTGCTTAGGTTTCTGTCTAATAGCTGTGTCCCGAAGTCACACTTTGGAAAGCTGAGGTGGGTGTTTTCTCACGCCTTTTGTGTCAGTGAATATGACCTGTGGCAGGAAAGGTATGGGTGAGCATGGCTCTATAGAAAAAAATAGTAGACACTGAAAGAAAAAAAAATACGACAATCTGTACTCTCTTTCCTACTGTGCTTTTTTGGTGTCTTATTAGTAAATGATCAATTTACTTTATTCTACTTATACAAATGTCTATGTGTAACATTTTCATAATGGAGTAAAAAGGCTTTGTACCTATTCTATCTACTAAATATGTGCTTTATTATTTACAAAATGATATAATTTACTGGGAGTAAGCAATATAAACATTATCAAATTATCAGAACAACATATAAATAGCATTTTCATTCACAAGGAAAACTTTTTATTCAGTGTGAAATAAAATAATCCCTGTTGATCAGTCCAGGAAACATCTATGCAAATGTATTTACATTAAATAAAACTGCTACTACCTCAATACAAAGATAAAATCAGTGCTCTATAAACTTCCCAGCCTGTTTTATTTTGCATGGTAAAAGCAATCACCGATTTACAATTTTGGAAAGATATGCTTTTTGATTATGTTTTGCTTGATATAAACATATATAAGATATAAGGCCTAGAAAATAAAGCTTGTAAAAACAGTAATTTTACTGGCAATAGGCATAATAATAGAACTGCAAAATTATAATCTAGTCAGTGAATACAATTTATAGACATATATCAGTATCTTTATCAATTGAAATCATGTACTACATTAAATTCTACTGGCAATAACAGCCAAAAAAGGAAAGTGAATGATGGTGAAATATAAAAAAAATACTCCAAAAAGAATTTATAATGCTCCATAAGCAGAAACACTTAGAGTTTGTCTATAATAATACCTATTATTGATGTATGGCAGTGACCATGGGGCAAAACTTGTAAATAACCTCACAAGCCATTTTCATCGCCAGCAATACAGCATTCCAGTTTCCCGTAAGCATCTCAACTATTACTGAAAAATAGCCTCCTGGCATTTACAAAGCAGTTGACTTCATACTTTAGTCCATGCATATATAATTGTATAGTTATATTTAAAATCAATAAGCAATCCTTCAAAAGACATTATGCTTTTAAAATCTTAACTTTAAATTGATTTTTAACTATTTTATGTGCTTTAAAATTAACATGTAATTCCGCCCCAGATACTCTGAGATGGTGTAGTTGTTATACGAATGTGCTAAATTTTGCTGCAGCAACATGAGGCTGGTGTTCCTACAGTTTTGAACACTATGGTTAATTTTACACTGGAAATAAAAGTATAGTTTTATTTTGGTCTAATAAAAAGGTAAGCTTATGACAATGCTGTGATTTTATTAAGTTAGATTGGGGGGACAGACTTGGAGAACATAAGTATATAAAAAGGGCTATAACATAGGTACTGAATATTCTTATAAGAGTTCCATACTATAATAATATTTTTCAAAGGCTAACTTTATGAAAAAAAAAAAAAGATTTTTTTTTTTTTTTTACAAAAATTTTACTGACTTTAAGCCCTTATGAAATGAGGTATAAACACACACACTTGACTAGAGAGGGCTTCCAAGTCACAACTGGTCACCAAGTTGCAACTGGTCACAGTGCTACCTATAGTAGAAAGCATGCCCTTAAGAATTGTGTGACTGACTCATAGACATATAATTTTTATTTTTAAAATTACTAATTGTTTATTCCTTAAAGAGCATTTTTAGCCAAGGGTCATCAATATTCTTAGGGGTGCCACACTACTAAATGTATTGATGAATAATGTCCTCCATCATGGAGTAGTTACTGTCCACTCAAATACTGTTTTAAGAAGCAAACGTTAACTTTTTCGTAATCTCAGTGTCTATAATAAATGACTGGACATCTACTTTCATAGCCTTAAATTCAGTCCACAGGGAAAAATTAGCTTGGTTTCTCTAAAAATGTTTATTAGGAATCAAAATGACAGCTCGGGTTGTAATCAGCATTTAAGCAATAAGAGTCCACTGCCCTTTAAAATGTGATGGTCTCTGGCAACATTTTAATCACATCATTCTTTCACTTTGGGCTCAAAATTTATTCTAGAAAACTCAACTGAATTTGGCTCATTTTAAATAGATATTTGTTCCATTTTTAAAAATACTCATTGGAATGGTTAGATACATTCTAAGATAGTATGTTACCTGCCTAATGACTCTGTCCCTTTAAATCCATTGAAAACCAAGCAATTTGAAATAAGCATGTGAATGTGCAGCTGCTGAACTGACATCTTCCTATGGTCTTTCTGGTTTCTCTTAAACTGTAGAAAAGAACAGTCTGCAGTGACCCTCCAGCTGATTGAATGTAAAATAGAAGAGTATGAAATGTGTTTTGTGAAGCAGAACTTTATGTCAGGTTAAAGCTAGACATATCTCCTCCATGAAGTCTAAGCTCGTCAATTGTGCACCTAAAATTTTATGGGAAAGGATACTGTTTGATGCAGTCCACCAGTGGTCCATAACAGCAGTCATTCACAACGCACTGCAGACAAATAAGAGAAGGGTTCTGGGGTGGGATGACCACAAAAACTATTACAGTTAAACAACATCTTAAATGTAGTAATCACTTTCCTTAATTTTTTTAAAAAGCTATCAAAAGGCTGTTCAGATTTAATCACAGAAAACGAAAACTGCATGCTTTTTATTCACTATAAAAGCAAGCTATTAAAAAGTGAAATGCTCCTCTCACAAATATTGCATTGCCATTTATGGTGCACCCTGACCTCAGTGATAGTTTATGATGACAGTAATTAAATGAGGTTTAAAATCCTTTACTCTGCTAGGCAGATAACAGCACTGCCATGAAAATAGACAGCTGTGATTAATACCTGATAGACCTGATTTGCTAGAACTCCATCTGGAATCTGAGAAGGGTCCCGCAGCATACTATTTATAACAGACTTGGAGGCTGTAGAAGAAAAGAGATGAACTGTCAGCAGACAGTCAACATACTTTTAATGCAGCATGAGAAGTGACATATACCTATATATACACAAAGCATGAAAATGAAAACTACTGTTACTAATCATGTTTTCTTTTTTTTAAATCTGAGGGAAGCTTTTAATTAGACCATTTGGCCAAGTTTTTAAGCCACATTGCCAGATTTAAAGATGACCTAATTTTTCCAAGGTAAATTAACAAGTACAGACCTAAAGCATATGTCTCTTCACAAATAAATTAGCTTTGGAAAATCCTACTTGGGAAAAAAAACACAACAAAGACAATCGAAGAAGAAAATATTTACCTTTTGCAGGTAAGTATTTTAAAACTAAGCAAATGAACCTGGGGAGAGCTTAGGAAAGGCAGGTCAGATTCAAAGACTTCAATGATAACAATAAAAATAACTTTCAGCCAAGAAAACATCTCTGAATTCTAAACCTTTCTAAAATAATTCTTGTCACCTGCCAAAAGATATTATGTCCATTTTACAGGTGAGAAAAGTAGGCAAAATAACTGACAAAGGAATCTCAAATAAGAAAAAAAAATATACACATTTATATTTACATATGAATTTTTCTTCCAAAATATATCGCATCACATCCAACTGCAACTTAACATAATTGTTATAGAAGAAGAGGCTACGGGAGGCCTCTGATGAAGATGCTGTATCAGATCATATTCTTTGAAAACTGAAACCATAGATCTACATCATTCAGAGTCTGAGATGATTTTTGGCTTTTTTTTTTTCAGATTATTTTGTTTTGTTATTTTTATCAAGTTTAGTGCCATAAGAACACTGACAGATATGATCCATGTTAGTAAACACTGTGGAAAGAAATAAGAAAATTATATCTTTCTCATTTAAGCATAGTTCTGAGTCCACAAAGAAAAAATGAAGTACAATTATTTTAATTATTTCCTATTTTTAGTTGCATAACTACATGCCTATAGTAATGTTTAAGTACTTAATAGCCATTTGTAAACATGTTTGCACTGCAAGAGGAATCCCAAATGAGCATCATCACCGGAGAAGCCTACTCAGCTCTATCTCTATAACTAGTTCTGTGACCTGGGCAAGTTATGGAGCCTCTCAAATTCAATGTCTTCATCTGCAGAAAGTGATAATATTATCTAAGCTGACTACTTTTAAGGTTTCTGTGTGAGTCTCTAGAAAAAATAATTAGAGCATTTATTTCATTATTTAATATTTACTTTGTTAAAGTTTAAGTAATAGAACCAAATCAGGCTTAGGCATTTGCTTCGTATAAGCTTAAGTTGAACTTAATTATTTCTGAAATAAATTATCATGGACAGGTGGTACAAAGACTGGGAATATGAAAGAGCAAATCATCTTATTATAAAATAGATTATTGCAACAATAGTGTTTAGTAGATATTAATGTACCTGGTAAACTCACTCAGTTTTCCCAACTTAATTAAGTAATTAATTATTATTATTTTTAAAATTAATTTATTTAAATTAGTTTCAAGTATACAGCACATTGGTTAGACATCTATACAGTTCATAAAATGATCCTCCCAATTGCTCCCTCCCTTCCTTGGCTCTCCACCTAGCCATCATATTAATGCTAACTGCATTCCCTCTGCCAATTTAATTTTAAGGTCTGGCCAGTCAGAGAGAACCAGAGCAGTGCTGACGCATCTGGTCACCTTCTCTAAGGGTACGCTCTCTGATCTGCCACTCAGTCACCAGGTAGTAAGGGCAGATACATTTTTTTTAGGTTACCCATGAAACCATTAGCATCTCAAGGAAGCAACAACACCTTCTGCACATGAACCTAGTCATTGTTAAGATGCTACACTGCTAACTTTCGTACCCCTGAAAGGAAAAAGATTATTAATCTATAAATGGCCAGATGGCATCCCAAAGTATTATCCTACGGAAAATTACTGACTTCATAACAAACTATATACAGGCTTACAGCTAAAATCATAAAGTCTCTTTTCAAAAAAGAAGAGGGACAATACTCCATGACATTAGAAAATTAGGTCATTTATTTTATGAGGGAAGAAAGGGAAATATTAAAGAAAAAAGAAACTGATGACTTCACAATTCCCCTCACAACATAAATTTTAGAATAGTGTGCTTATCAGAATTAAGAATCATACCCAATAAACTTTTTTAAAAACTTTGAATGTATTGAATAGAACACTATTTAAATCAAAGGAAGCTTGTGAGAGGAAGTCAGTCATTTTAAATTGAATAGTGAAAACTATACATTGAGTCCACATTTTAAATTCAACAAAACGTCTTTTTTCTTGCACCCTGATGCTTTTTTGAGCAGGAGAGAAAGTGTTAATAGGAACCCAAGTCCTTGGCTCCAGAGACCCAGGAAACATCGGCCCTCCATTTGCAGATCTTTACACTCAAGCATCACAAAAGTATATCTACATCTCAAATAAAGCCAGAGAGTACAAACTTACTTTTACATGTGTATTCTGAAGCTTAGGAACAGCCAAAGGGATGAACAATAACATCAATCAGATAAGGAAAAGCAACTGGACAATGTTAGGAGGGCTGGGGATAAAAAGCCTCAAGGAAGCCTGTGGCTTTCATGGAAGCTGTCCCTAGGGCAGTAATAACCTCTCTCCAATTTTCACCCATCTTTTCTCACCATAAGTGGACAGGAGTCTTATTCTCCCTAACCTTTGCTTAAGGCATTCATTCTGTTGATTTCACAATTTAGCCCACCTCTGCTTCAACTGCCGAGATTTCAACTTTCTACCAAGCACGTTAAAAGCAGGAATGCATTAGTCACTTGGAACTAGATGCACAAGAACAGGAGAGAGCTGGTACCTGCTTAAAGCTACAGAGGACAGGTAGTAGACAATGCCCAGACTAAGGCATAATGCCTAAGTAAAGATTATGGCCTTTTTACTATAAAATATTCCTAACATAAATAAGTCATGCACATAGCATTTTGATTTAATTTCTGGATCTGCAATTAAATTAGCTTTAAATATTCTATTAGTTTGTGCAAATTTAAAATGTATCAGGTTGGTTTGCTTTATTAGTATTTTCAAGAAACCGAATTTTGGTTTTGTTGATTCTCTCTACTGCTCCATTTCTTCAAATTACATTTATCTTTTTGTGATCATCATTTCCTGCTTTCTACATTGAGCTTGCTACATTATTCTTTCACTAACTTCCTGTTTTTATTAAAGAAAATTTCAATCTTTTAACATGTACATTTTAAGGCTATAATTTTTCCTCTACATTTTGCTTTAGCTCTGTCACAAATTATGTTGTCATTTATAAATATTTATAGCTTCCATTGTGATTTCATATTTGATCAATAAATTATTTATAAACTTATTTCATTTTTTTTATTTCTAAATTGATTATATTGTGCTCAAAGTATGTAATGTTTATATTAATTTGGGAGTACCTGACTTCATGTTTTTATATGCAACCAATTTTTACAAATGTTTTATATGTCTTAAAAATAATAAAGCTCCCATTTTTGAAGTACAGAATTCAGGTATATCAAGTAAGTCAAGATTTTTAATTGTATTATCCAAATCTTCTATGTTCTTATTAATTTTTCCAAACTAGATATAAAATAGTCATTGATTACTACTGTGGATTTGTCAGTTTCTCTTTATAATTTCGTCAGTGTTTGCTTTCTGTGTTAGGGGATTTAACTGTTAGGTGCATGGATTCATTGTTTTATATATAATTCCTGGAAATTATGCCTTTTGGTATTGTCACGACTTTCTCTTCTTTTTTTTTTTTTTTGATCTTAATGATATCTAGTGGTGATACTACTGTACCACTTTCCTTTTGGAAAGTATCTACCTGATATATCTGCCATTCCATTTCTTTACTTTGAAATTTATTGTATCATTAAGTCATAGGTATGGCTCTTATAAACAGCATTTAGGAAAATTAAATTTCCTAAATTTAATCAGTGAGTTTAATCCAGTTGTAACTGAAATATTCAAAATTACTTCTACCCTTTTCCCCCCATTTTCTGCTAACAATTCTCTTCCCTTCTTTCTTTCCCTTTATTGCCTTCCAGACAATTGTTTCCTTTATTATCCCTTTCTCTCTTTATTCATTTGTAATAATACAATTTATATCTAACAGTCCTCTCAAAAATTTTTCTAAACTGAACAACATCTAATCTAATCATATCTCCTCTGTAATTCTGAGTCTAAGGAATTTAGAATGCATTCACTCTAATTAGGAGCCCTGCTCCCGACTCAACCTACATGTTATTGTGTCAATAATTTTTTTTCCAAAAAACTTGTCCATAAACACAATTACCTAGTCTTTGTAGTGGTTTATTTTATGTCAGCTTAACTGGGCCACAGGATGCCTTGACATTTGGTTAAACATTATTCTGGGTATGTCTGTAAGAATGTTTCTAGATGAGTTTAACAGTTAAATCACAGAATGAATAAAGTAGACTGCCTTCCTAATGTGGGTGGGCCTTATCCAATCAGTTGAAGGCCTGACTAGAACAAAAAGACTGAGTAAAACTAAATTTTTTCCACATGATGACCTCAACTGAGACATTGGTATTTTCCTGCCCTTGACCTCGAACTGAAATACTGGCTCCTCCTGGGTCTCAAGCCTGCAGGCCTTTGACTGGAACTATATCATATGTTCTCCTGGGTCTCCAGCTTACCAACTGCAGATGTTGGGACTTATCAGTCTCTATAATCATATGAGCTAAATTCCTATAATAAATCTCCCCCTTTCTCTTTTTCTGTCTCTCTGTCTCTCTCTCATTACACACACACACACACACACACACACACACACACACACTAGTTCTGTTTCTCTAGAGAACCACGACTAATATAGCTTCTTTCCATTTGATAAAACAGTCATTGCTTACTTAGCTCTATCAACATATTTGCCAATTTCTTTTTTCAGCAGTGCATCTGGAATTCCACTTTTGGATTCAATACCCAAAAATTGGATATTGTTACTTATACACCTCATTTATTAGTTCTTTCAGCTGGGGTCACTGAGTAGTAAAATCTCTTAGTCTTCCCTTGCCTGAAAATATCTTTACTTAGTTTCCTCAATGAATAATATTATGACTGGGTATCAAATTATAGGCTAAGAATCATTTAACTTCAACCCTTTGAAGATATGATTCCACTGTCTTAACATTTGTTATTAGTAAGAACTCCACCGTCAGTATAACAGCAATCCCTACATAAATAATTTATCTTTTATTTCTGGTTGCTTTAAGATTCTTCTTTGATATTCAATAGTTTCATCACTGTGCACCTAAATGTGGCTCTTTCCATTTAGTCTGTTTGGAATTATCTATGTGTCATGAACCTAAGTACAAATGACTTAATCCTGTTTGAAAAATTTCGAGTCATCATAGCATCGGCCTCCATTCTTTCCTTCTGGAACTCTTATATTAGACATTTATTAGAAGGTCTTATTTTATCCCCAATGTCTCTTACTACTATGAAGTGTTTATATTTCCTCTCTTATCTCTTATATTATACTAAAGGTGCTTTCCTTAGATCCAGCCTAAAATTCATTAATTTTTGTCCTAATCTAA
This sequence comes from Cynopterus sphinx, assembly GCA_030015415.1. NCBI lineage: Eukaryota > Metazoa > Chordata > Mammalia > Chiroptera > Pteropodidae > Cynopterus > Cynopterus sphinx. The sequence continues at coordinate 83,717,829 of CM057384.1, read as the reverse complement.
TTCTTCTAATCTTTTTTTCCTAATACTTCTTTCATCTAATGAGCTTTAAACTTCAAAAACAATTATTTCATTTCTAAATTTTATTTTTGTTTTTTTCCAAATCTATCTGCATTTTTTCGTACTACTTTCTATTTGTCCCTAAGTGGCCCTGAGGCAAATAAGCAAGTGAAACTGCCCACTGCAAAGAGTGCCTTTTGACCAGGTTATACCGACACCAAAATAAACACAAGACCATATATAGTTGGGACCCTTGTTCAAAGGTCACAAATAGATTCAAGCATAATAGGTAAACCAGCACTGAGCTGATTGTGTATTGGGTGGCAGCAGTCAGGAGAGAAGAAAAGATGAAGAGAGGGAAGGTCAATATAGGGAGATAAAGACAAGATGGGCCATCTTGAGGAAAATTCATATGAGGACAGAACAGAGAACATTAGAACTTTATTTATCCAATGAAGAAAAAAGAATTACTGCAGATGAATAGCTGGAGGGGGAAGGCAACACTCCCAAAGTATTCCAGAATGTTTGCCTCCTGATGTGGCTATCCAAGAGGCTGAGCTCCAGGACAGCAAAACCTAAAACTACCAGCTAGAATTTAATACTTTCTTCAAATGCTAGGTTAAGGCTTTTGGACATCAAGATCATGGATGTCTCAAGCTCCATGGGAGTTAACCTATCAGTGTCTTCAATGGATAATTTTGATATTGCTAGTGGCCCACAAGAGCTTGCTTACTACTGCTGTTGAAACCATTCTCAAAAATTCCAGGCAGCCCAGTATGCAGCGGTGATCTCTAAAGTAGTCTAATCCCACCTGACAGTGTGAGTAAGAAACATCTTTTGACATCAGGGAACCCTATAGGGACAAATTAAATTCTTCTAACTAGCACAAAGTCATGTAAGAAATAATTTGAGTTGTCAAACAAGTAAGTGTTATGTAAGGACAGGAGGATGCTATCTCCTAAGCATGAGTTCCACACTGATCAGATTCTTGTCTCAGGTGACTTACAGCTGTGTAGCCACTATACACCATCAACTCTCATTCAACAAACATACATTTGACAAATATTTACTAAGAATTTGATTAATGCCAGAAATATATTCAATTCCACCCCTCCCAGCCACCCATCTCCAAATCTAGAATGTTCTTTCTCATGTTTTCTTTGGCTAAAACTTCAAAACCCAGTTCAATTCTCATCTCTTTCAGGAAGGTTTTCCCTTATTTTTCTAATCTATTTGCTCTTTTCTACCTCATACTGTGAAATGGAGTGAATTCATTTTGTCTACCAATCATTTGGTACTTGATTAAATATTCCTTTGTCATCTATGATAGGAGATTGGTCAGGATGCTAAGATTAGAAACCATGACACATTAAAAAAAATCTAAAAAGTATTTAGTACAGTATAGAAAAAAATTTACCATATTTTCTTAATGTTATCTTTAAGTGTCTGGGGGCTTTTACACAGAGGATTAGGCTTATCCTGGGGTCATCCCAGGGAAATAAAATATAATTCTTACAAATTTATTATTGGTTCCAAAGATACAGGTTTTGGAATTCAAGCTTGGCTCTATGTGGCCCTATATTTGGTCTACATTGATACTTTTTTTTTATTATTATGATCCACAGGAGACTTTACAAATATTTTTTAATTGCTTCCCCTCCTCCATGAAATTTGAATGCCCCAGGTATACCTGTATATCTATTTATGTGACAGTAACATCTTTGAGAATGTGTGGGTCACATGGAGGACAAAGGAAATGTTTATGTAGGATAGTTGGTATTTTTCTGTTATCATCTCTAAGTTGCTCTGCACAAAATAGCTACTCAATAAGTTACTAAATAAATTATGAATAAACTATACAAAATCTAAGCTCTGCCTATATTTCCTGTTTCCATAATTTTTAGGTAGTCAAGTAGATTTGACTAAATTGGCTTTTCTCATTATGAATGAGCTATTTTTTTCTTTATTTTCAAAAAATTTAGACTAAAAGGATAGGACACACTGTGTCTATAAATGTTGACAACATCTGATTCCATGTCTCCCAAAGAGGAGAGTGCTTAACACTGGCATAGGCATGTGAGGTGATTTTATAAGCACCCCCCAAATTTTTTTCTTAATAATAATACAGTTATGTATTATTTTCATAAGTACTTGCTATTTATGGCAAAAAATTCTAGTTTTTGTTTTAGGGTGCAATTTAAATTTCCTTTTAAAAATATAATTAAATGACATTTTTAAAAATATCAAGTAAATATAGTTTAATTATTAGTAGTACATGTGGAGCTGTGTGGATATGGCAAAAATTGTAAATGTACTAAAATTTCAGAAACACTAGTTAATATTTGTACAAAGCCATATGAGCATTCAGGAAGGTGTGGTTACTCAGTCTACCTATGACAAGTTTCTACTTCTAAAAAGGAACAGTAGCTAACATTACTGAGTGCTTCTCATGTGTCAGGCACCATTCTAAATTCTTTACATGTATTAACTCATTGAATTCTTAGAATTACCTATGAGGTAGTTATCCCAATCTTAGAAATGAAAAAAAAACTGAGGCATTAGGATTTAAATAAGTCCTCCACCTAGTTGGTGGTGGAGCCATGATATGAACTTAACCAATCGGGCTTATAATTTAACAGGTTATTCTACTTTACCACTATTCAAAGGCGATTTGAAATGTCTTAGCTTAATGCATCATACTTATATGAATCAAACTCAAGTTTTTCATTCTCTCCACCCTCCTAGATCACCCTCCAATTCAAATATTAGCAATTAAAGTTTCAAGACACTTAGTGTTCTATGTAGAACAAATATATGGCCACGTAATAAAGC
>CM057384.1:83697500-83710000 GCA_030015415.1 Cynopterus sphinx | reverse complement strand
TACCCAAAGTGTAAGCTTTGCACAAGACACTAGCCTCAATTTTTAGAGGTTGTATAAACACATCTGTCATAGGTACAAAATTTTTGGAAGAAACCAGAAAATGTGTTTGCTGATTAACAAGTCTGATCTAAATTGAGGATGTGTTTGTATGAGGATTTTATCTCCCATAGTACAGAATAAGTCTCTTGAGGGAAGATAACCTAACTTAGGCAGAGGACCCAGTATTCCAGAGTGGAATGAATGCGTGTGTGTGTGTGCATGCGCGTGCACACACACAGATACAGTCAGAATGTCTGATCAAAAAATAAGGAATATTAAAAACAAAACCTGTCCCTTTGCCTCCGATTTGTTGACCACATTTCCCCAATCCTTTTGCCTTTTATATTTCTGCTGAAGGTATGGTTTTCTACCTTCCAATCAGAAAGCCAAGCAAGCAGCCCCAGACAAAGAACATCACAGAGGCCAGTGCTGACTCAAAAGAACATGCAACAGATGAATGGTTTTGTGAACAGTGCAATCTATTTCCTTCATCCCCAGAGAAAAAAGATTTTGTCCCTGCTGCTGAAAAGCTAAACTGATGCAAGTGAATAAACAAAATACCATTTAAAGAAATGTTCTTAAATAAGTTATACTTTTCTTTACCAAATGTTCCTCCAGAGTCTGAAAACCCAACAGCAACAGCTGCAATGGAAATGGAGAAAGCCAAGATTGAAACAAAAATTGTAATTCAAAAGTAAGTCCAATAAACAGACCATATAGAACACTCAGCCTACCCAATGCCTTGTAGACAAAGGTATTTACTGGCTGACCAGTAAATTTATGGAAAGGGTGGTGAATGAAGTATGGGAATAAAAACAAAATCAGGTCCAGGTTTTAAAAGAATTCACATTTATTTTAATTTCTTCATTTCAAAAAATACTGCCCCCAATAATCAAAACTAGTTGATTTGCAAAAGTGAAAAGATGTTTATTAATAAATGTAATAAATTTGTGAAAATTTAGACTGAAGAAAATAATCTTGATACTCATTATAGCACTTACAGGCCTCTTTTTTATGAAGAAGACTATGTAACCAAAGATAATTTATCAGTCATTCTGCAGAGGGCTTTATTTAGGACTGATTTTAGATAATTTCGTCACTGAGATGAATGACAGACAAGAATATATGTCTACTCAGTTTATGGGTGACAGAGAGAGGAGAATAGAGGAGGGATGGAATTACAAGAAAAGATTAGAAAGGGTGGCACAAATTTAACTTCTGAATCTAAATGAAAGGTGTCTAGTAAAATTATAACCCAAATTATAAAATATATTTTGTATAAGTATGTATAAATGACTGAATAAATGAAAAAATAGAGACAAAACTTCCTCACAGAAAAATTCCCAAATAATATATCTAGATACTCTAGATACACTTTCTTCTAGGAGATAAGAGTTTGATCTTCCTCCTAAACTTCAATGTGGCTAGATTTAGTGACTCCCTTCCAAAGAATAGAGTATGGGAAGGGAAAAACAGCAGCTTTACAATGGAGAAATCTGGCAAGCACTAACTTAATCAGAGATAAAGGTTAATATAACCCGTGAGTAGTTATGTTGATATTATGGACCCCTGATATTATATAATGATAAGAAAACTTCATCTTGGTGGTATTTTTTTCCAAAACCTAAAATCCCAGCCTAACCATAAGAAAAACATCAGACAAACCCAAATGAGACATGTTATACAGAATACCTGATCAATATTCCTCAAAACCATCATAGTTATTAAAAACAAGGAAAGACTAAGTAACTATCACACAGCAGAGGAAATTTAGAAAACTTGACCACTACATTCAATGAGAGATTCTGGACTGGATCCTGGACCAAAAAAAAAAAGCCATTAATGAAAAAAGTGGTGAAATTCAAATAAAATCAGGAGCTTGGTTAAATAGTAATGTACCAATTACTTAATAATTATTTGTCTTAGTGTTGCCAAATGTACCACATTAATGTTAAATTGTAACATTAGGGGTAATGAAAACTGATTGACAGGTATAAGAAGAACTCATAGATTTTCTGTAAATCTAAAATTATCCCAATAAAAATTTATTTAAAAATGTAAAATCTTTTTTCTGGACTTGCTTCCCCCAGAAATGGCCTCATGAGAAATTTAATCTGTCCACTAACCACCAAAAAAAAAAAAAAAAAAAAAAAAAATCTCCTGTTGCTTTTGAAAGAGTACTGGCATCCTGTAATATAAAATGAAGTTATGAGTAATTGTAGCAAGGAAAAAAAAGCTATACATTTCCATAGTATATACATAAACAGGTAGATCAAATACCACTGTTGTTTTGTAATTATGAGATAAAATAAATTGGTAAACAAAATCAGGAAACTGAGTCCATTCTCCCATTCTATGTAACTTTGATAACACAATAATTAATTTCTCCTCATAAAGTGCATCATAAGAAGTATTTCAAGAGGTTTCAGTAGTTCCGAAATTATCAGAAAATTTGATTTTTAAGAGTACTTAAAAAGAAGGGTAAAATAATTCATATGTTTCAAATAACGAGTTACTGGAATACAACTACAAAAATCACGATCATCTGAGTGCTTATTATGTACCAAGCACTATGCTAGGCAGTTTACAAACTGTCTCTATATAACCCTGAAAAGCAGATGTTGTTATTCAGTTTTAAAGAAGAGCAAACTACAGCTCCTGAAGAAGTTATCCAAGGCAAAAGCTAGTATAGGATCTAAGTGGGATTCCAACTCAACAGGTGAAAAAAAGAAAAAACGCACAAATTACAATAGATGAAATTTAAGTAGAAAGGAGATAAAATTTTAACATCAAGAGGCTAAGCACTTGGGTAATGTCTAAACAATGCTGTTCATTAAATAAGGGAAAGACGCCTCTGAAATCAGAACACCTAGGTCTCTTGATTTGCTCATTCCTTTGTGCATTTCAGGCACACAATGAGGGTAAGCAGTGTGGAGCAGAAAGGCATGAGTGATCCGGGTTCAAGTCTTAGCTCTCACCCTTTCTAACTGTGTGACTAAGCTAGTCATTTACCCTGAACTTCTGTTTGTCATATATAAAACTGCAAAATAACATTTGCCTTATCTCTTTTAAAGAGTTGTTGTATAGATATGGGTGAAAAAAGGGAAGGGGATTAAGAAGTGTAAATTTCCAGTTACAAAATAAGTCACAGGAATGTAATGTACAGCATAATGAATAGAGTCAAAAACATCATAATAGCTATTTATGGTGATAGTTACTAGATTTATTGTGGTGATCACTTTGTAAGGTATATAAATGTTTTAACACTATGTTATACACCTATAACTAATATAATATATGCCAAATATAATTAAAAATAAAAAATTTTATAATAAATTTTTTAAAAGTTGTATTGTCCAAATAAAACATATCAAAACTTTTTAAACAATAAAGTTCTATTCAAATGTTTTATGTGTATCTATAAAATTTCTTAATATCTTCTCAATCCTAGATCATAAGTAAATAGTAGCTACATTATCAACAAAATATGTAATTCAAGTCAACTAATTTTATGGATGTGAGAGTCGGGGATGAGTCCACCATTTTGTAATAGTTATATAAAATCTCTCCATAGACTGAAAGACAAAGATGAGATGTTGGAGGTTGAGTGGCTTAGTGAAGAAGACAAATCATTTAGCTACATACACCATTCAGTTTTAGCAAGAGTAATTTGGTAATCCTTATTAAAATACAAAGCTTAACTTGGGTACAACAACGTCACAGATCAACCATGATCCAAAAGACCAAGGTGTGGGCCCTGAATGAAGTAGAAGTTATCTTCCACCAACAAAAAAAATCTATTCAAAATATTACATTTCATGTCCTTATAAAGCAAAAGAAAGTAATTCATATTGTCTGTCTCTTTTTATGTGATTAATGAATAAATACTATTCATATTTTTCTAAGAATGTTGTTCATCAAGTTTCTCAAGCAAAAATATGTACTCTAAAAAACGTTACTTACAAAATAAAACAGGAAAAAAATATTACAATTATTTCTTTCTTTAACATATTAGCATCTTTTCATGAATTAGGAGAAAGTGGAATTCCTAAATTCTCAAACCATGACGTAATATTGGTTTTATTGATTCTTTGTACAATTTGTGGGAGTACCCAATCATTATTTTGACAGTTTTATCATAAGGTAATAGACTTCCTTTTAGATAATTGCAGTTACCACATTCAATTTCAACCTTCCATAGGATTTTTTCTTAGATACAGCTTTACTGTCAGTCCTAGATCACATTACTTTCTTTTTATAGCTATACACACAAAGCATTTTAGGCGTTACACCTAATTATGTCAGCACAATAACAATTTAAAAGCTCATCATTAAGAAGTAAAGGTTAAGTACTTATATGTTAAGGCTCCTTTTTATAAAGACATATAGTGCTATATGACATAAGTAAATGAATTACAGAAGCACTTAAAAGTCTGAGAGTTACAAAAAATAAGACCTCTTTTCATATAAACTAGGAAATTTGATGAGTTTGTATCTCGGCAATAACATTTATGAACTACAGGGCTGACTTATAAGCTTTCTGGCTCATGAAAACTATTCAACCATATAAGTTTCACAACACAGAGTTGTGTGGCAAAATAATTTTTCTCCTATGGAGGCAGTTTAGTGTGATTGTTAAGAGCATTGGCTCTGGAATCATATTGTGGCTACTTATTGGACCTGGGGTATGTCACTTAAGCTCTCTCTGCCTTGATTTCCTCAACTATAAATGGAAATATTAATACAACTTGTTTCATAAAGTTGTTCTGAGGATTAAATATCCAAGTCTGTAAAGCTTTTAAAGTACCTGGCATATACTATGTGTTATATAAATATCAGGCATTATTATTTCTGCTTAATTGAATTACCTTAAGGAGCTAATTAAACATAAAGAAAGATCAAAACAGAAAGGTGATATAAAACAGTAGATAAGGAGTCAGAAGTACAATGTGAGCCAAGAGATGAGGTACTAGCGGATGAGGGAGTATGGGGCATTCCAATTCTAGAAGAAAAAGCAAATTTAAAGTTCAGAAGTTCTTTATCGAAAGAATGTATTAGGCTAAAAGGCACTCAAAGACTGATGCCAAAACTGGTATCCAAGGCATAAAAGTAAATGGGAGAAAACAGCACAGGATTCAACAAAGATCTACACAAGAGGCACAACAATTAAGAACACCATTTGGACAACCATGCAGTCTCCTAATGGGTGTGTACATGTGTTGAGGGCAGGTGTTGGCAAGGATGGGGTCAGATAATGGCTAGTAGACAGTAGAAGTGAGCAACTGCAGAGTCCGGGCTTAGTGGCAATTGAGCTTTTAACCTCCCTGAAAAAACAAGCCACGATAATTCTCAATTTACTGCATTTCATCATTTGGAGAAAAAGAAATCACTTGATTTTCCACTCCATAATTTCCACATTCTACTTTATAATTATGAAATTATTAGGGATAATGACGGTATCTAATAGGCTCAGGCAAAAATTCTGCCCCTCTACCAATTTACCTGATTTAAAAATATGTAAAATAAGATGTAGCTCTGTAATTAAAAGGGGAAACTATACAATATAATTTGACATCCAAATGAACTACATCTCTCAAGATAAACAAAAAGTGTTTCTAGTAAGAGATCATGTTTGTAAAGGAGAAAAACAAAGCAACATGATCTGCAATAAATAATCTGGAATGACCAAAAATGCCAACAATCAATATCTTATATCAGATTAAAAATAAGAAATATTGACCAACAAAGCATTTTTTTAGTGTATCAATCTATGTAAATAAAATATTTTTTTAAGTTATAAGAAGATTCTACTTTATGGCAGCATTTTAAAATCATTGTCCTTAAACAGAAAAAACATTACATGCAATCAGGGGCATATCAGAAAATTTAACATATTTAAGCACTCTATGCATATGAACCAATCTTTACTTCCAGATCCTTCTTGAGATAAAAGTTCTGGGGAGAGGGGAGAGGGGCCATGGTGAGGATTATTTCTGTCAAAATTAAGCGACAACTTGTCATCAGATCTTGGTTACCCTCTCAGGTTGTGAATCAATCCTGCAATATCTTTGGTTCTTTTCCAACTATGATCTCACCATCGTCACCCTCTGCCCCTAACAACCTGTTCACTGATCAATTTGTTTTTTACATCTTAAAAATTTCCTCCCAAGTTGTTAAGGCGAGGAACATTAATCAGTAAAAGTTTTCTATAGTTAGCAGAATTTAGAAGAAGTTCAGCAAGGTATCAACATTAATAGCCAAGGTTGGTTATTTTTTAATTTCAAGTAACCATCCTCTGCTTATACCCACGATCATGGATAATAGAAAGTTCATTAAATGCAACTGTATATAAGCATAGTTGGAATCTAATTTCCAATTCTGAGCTTCTTCAATGACAAAAGCTTTCAGTACAATCATTATCATTAATATTTATCATGCAATGAATGTGCTCCTGTACTTTTTTAAACTAGCGAAAATAAGTCATTTTCTCACTCTATCAGTTGTAAAAAGCAACTATAAATAGCTACAAGAAAAGGCCCACCCATACGTACAATTTTCATTAACAAAAGCTGAGGATCCAAAATAAGCTCAAATTCCTACCCCTGGAATTACACCTGAATTGTCTAGACCAGCAAGCTCTAAGGATAGAACAAGACACAATAGCACTTTCAAGAAATGGAAAACATCAAATGATGTAGAAACTTGGAAATCTTTTCATTAAGACTTTTAAAATGTTTTAAAATTATGTAAAAGGTAGAAAGCAACCCATATGCAATGTGTAAAAATATCACATTTGACATTAAATAAATGTGTAATTGATAAACAAGAGGTTTGTAAAGAGTTGGAAACATTCCCCTCTATCCTGAGCCGAAGATGCTCCACGCATTCACTTCCTCTCAATGAGGCACTTACTCCTGGAAGGTGCATTAATTCCTTACATTCACTTTACCACCATTTAGGGAGCAGAAAAATTTAGGGTACCATGCAAATATAAGGTCGAGCATTCATAATTCTAAGAGTTAAATAATTAATTGAATAATTAAGAATCAAAAGGATTCCCATGTAGAAAGAGGAGTGCCTCCTTGGATTTGAAGAGTCTTGGAAAGAACATTCCATCTATGGATGGCTCAAATCTACACTATGCTCCTGAGAAGGAGCCCCAAATTTCCAACTTCACAGAAGTATTCTATAAGATGTGCTCTGGAACCCCCATTAAATAGCCCAAACTGAATTTAATTGCTTTCCTTTTCCAATTCAAAGCAATTTTTATTTATATTATTATGAGCTACCCCAGTTTGAAATTTCAGATTCATCCTCCTTTTACTTCCTCATCGTTAGTATCCAGTAAGTTGCTATGTCCAACAGACTTTACTTCCTCTTTCACTTCTGTTGCAGATACTAATTCAGACCTGTTTTAAATTTTCTAAGAATAATGTAATAGTTCATTAATTGTTCTCACTACATCTATTACTCCAATCCATTCTACATAGTGAGTGTTGCAATGTTATCCTCAATCTTCATTCTTAACTGCTGTTATAACACAGCTCTGTATCATGATCCCTTATAAAGTATATGTAAGTTATTTATAACTAACATAAGTAAATTTGTGAGTACTTTTTTCTAAATACATGAAAGCTGATTTAGCTATTATTTTAATAATATTACTCATCTTTGACTGTTTTCCAGTATGCTTTCTTGGGTGAAAGAGAGGGGAGTGTAGTTACAGGAAAGTGCTAGAAATTATGTAGAATCCTGGTTACCCCTAGGTAAATGATATCATTCACATCTGTGTTGTTGAAGAGCACTGCTATTTAAAATAATCAGTGGCTTCCTACTGGTTCTTAGGCAGACTGCATGCTTTTCCATTTTCCTTCCTTGGTTCACACAGTTCTCTGTCTTCAATTGTCTTCTCCTACAGCCATACTTCCTCAGTCCCTAAAGCCACCTCTAATTCTACAAATCAGAATATATCTTTCCACTGATTCCTTCTAACATGTTTTTACCTCTACAAACACATATAGAAGAATAATTATTATGTATGTGCTTCACATATCCCACTAAGCTGTGACTTCTTCAGTGGAAAGTCTATGAGTTTTATTCTTCTTTGCATCTACTGCAGTACAAAATGTAGCACTCGGGATACAGTCAGCAACTCAAATGGCTCTTGACAAACTGCAGAATAATAATAAACATGAATTTCAAAGGAATCAATATTCCAGTATTGTTAGTAAAAAACTACTCAAAGTCTAATCAGATTCAAAATCCTACTGGATGCTTTCTCATACTTTCTTCAATTAAATCTAGAGTTTTAAAGATGATTATACTATGTACTGATGGTCTAGCACACTGCCAAAAGCTCTAAACCAGTTTGTTTCAAAACTGAAGTTAAGGTCATTTAAAATGTAAGAACAAAAAATTAGTAATCCCATTGGATTAAACATAATTTCACTTGACGGGAGAAGGAATAACACACGTTGGGTAGAAGAGCACATCCCTTTAAGGAAATTAAGTAACTTGGCTACAAAACATTCATCTTCACTACAAATTTCATTTGATTATATTATTCATTTAAAAAGAATATTAGATAGTATTCATAGTGGGCTATCCCACAGCCAGGCAGAATAAACTACTATATGGAAGGATAGATGGACGGATGAATGAACGAATGAAGGAATGAACGAAAAAGAAGGAAGGAAGGAAGGAAGGAAGGAAGGAAGGAAGGAAGGAAGGAAGGAAGGAAAGATGGAAGAAAGGAAGGAAGGAAGGAAGAAAGGAAGGAAGGAAGGAAAGAGAAAGAAAGAGAGAAAGAGAGAAAGAGAGAAAGAGAGAAAGACAGAAAGAAAGACAGAAAGAAAGAAAGAAAGAAAGAAAGAAAGAAAGAAAGAAAGAAAGAAAGAAAGAAAGAAAAAATAAAAGACGCTATCTAAAATCTTTAGGAAATAAATAAAACCACAGATTTTTAACATGGATAGAGGTATGTTCCCAATGGTCCTTCAGCTATTTTAATCTGCCTTACATTCGGACTCAAGGGCAGTCAATATGCTTAATTTATAATTTTATTACAATGCTAGCTTCCACATTAATAAGATCTCTTACAAATTATAGCTGATTGATTTTCATGAAAAAACTATAAAGATTTAGATAATCTCCTACCATTTAAGGATATTTCCAGTTTCATATCTACTCCAGTTAGAAAAATCTTTATTAACAGAGTTACCTATAACATGGATCTTAGTAGAAAGTCACATTTCTTAGAGTGACACTCGTTTCTTCATTCACTCACTCACACATTTAATACTTGAGACTTAACAGGGAGTGGCATGTGTGCTAAAATTGGGGAGTGCTGAACAACACACACACAAAAACAAAATCTCTAGCCTTCTTACAAAAGTTAAGATGGTATAAGGTGAGATCCCAGGGGTAGATTATAGAACATAAAACTAAAATTCAGGCTTCCATAGCAACTCGGTAGTCTGTAACTGAAAGTCATTTTCCAACTATTCTCCCTGTTGTGCAATTCAAAAATGACATAAAATAGGAAATAATGTATGTCAATACTTAAAGAGTTTGCTCAAAATATAAGGATTTTCTCTCTTAAAATAACAGACACAAATGTAATCTATCTACTACTCATCACTAATCAAAATGCTGTTGGTAACATCCTATGTTAAGAAGAAAGACTTCTGAGTGGGGTAGGGCTCAATCACTCGAACTGATGACAAAATAGTAAAGAGCTCTTCATCTCCTGTTTTTGCCCAGGTCTGAAATGTGACATGAAATCTGCAACCCTATTCTGACAGCATTTCCCCAACAGGTATTTTAACTGATACTTTATTTACTGTAATGCAGTAAAAGGATCTTGACGAGGGGATGGAAGCCTTGATTTCAAGCACTGCTATTCACTACTATGCCCTTTACCACCCTTTCCATTTACAGCTTCTTAGAATCTCAGTTTCCTCACTTGTAAATTGGCCTCCTATGCCTCACTTACCACACTCAGTTATTTCGAGGCCATGGAAAACCATATAAATGCTAACAATTTCCCCTCAGAACAACCCAACTTCAAATTTCCTTCAGATTTCATGAGGAAAAGATAATGGCACAATTTGAGTAAACTTCCCTATACTGCCTAATTCCATAGGAAGAAAAATAATGCAACTTTATTAAACACACTTAATTTGGAATCTGGGCTCTAGGGTTTGCTTTAGGTAAATAATTATAGGACTATGGCCAAGTCACTTATGCTCCCTGAAACTCAGTCTCTATAATGTCTACCATATCAATATATTAGATTTGTTGTGAGAGTAAGCAACAGTACAGCATAAAAGTATTCTAAAAGACTCTAAAACATGATTTAACCAGGAGCAATAACAAAGTCAGTACAACAAAATCATTCTCAAAGTGCTGCTAGAGTTTCTTGGGAAACTGTGCAAAATGTACATAGCATATTCTAAAAACTACCCCACAGGAATCCCACAACAGTACTTCTTAAGAGGAGATAGTATTAAAGTATATATTACTAAAATCTATTTAAAGTAACAAAGTGTATGTTACTAAAATTATGTATCCCATTCTATTAGCTCTATCTTTTATGGAAAGAAAAACAATTTAAAACTTAGTATTGATCTAGTGAAAGTAATAGTACACACATAGTACTCTCCACTCCCAAAGGAATCGAACTTTTCCCCCAATTTCTAATTTTAAAAAGAAAAAATTAAAAATACAAACCAAGACTGACTGAGACTTGCAGCTCATTAAAGCTGAGGTGATTTCCCCTATATAGAATTCTATTGATCTCCATAGTCCATACTAGACAAAAAGTGTGGTCAGGGAGGGGGATGATGGATGCCTCTGCCAATAGCACTGAACAAACCTGTTAGCTAATTGCTACCAAAGACAATTATCCCCGCATTGTTTCATAATGGAAACACATTACACAACTCTAATATACACACAGGGAAATTTGATGATTTGACTGCGGAGCCATGTGCATTGAATTTCATTGCCAAAGGCCAGCCAGGTCGCTGCTGTGAAGGGGAACAAAGTGTCAGAATATAAGCCATATTATCTTAAAGCTCTTTACTTTAAGGGGGGAAAAAAAAGAGGAAGAAAGAAAGGTGTGTTGGGGAGTGGGGAGATGAGAAAGACAAAGAAAAGAAAGACGACCCAGCATTATCGACAAATTGAATGAATTCTGTAACCTGGCAGTAATTTTAACATTTTTTTGTTACTTTTATAAAATGATAAACATCTAATAATGGTTTGCTATATAGGCATAAAAAGATTTTAAAAATTATTTTCTGTTCTGAAGAATATTTCAATATTTTTTGACTGGCAGTCAGCCTACTGGCAAGTGTGGAGTTAAAAAGGTGGCTTCAAAATAGCCTAGTATGATGATTAAAAATAACATCAAATATCTGTCATGATTTTACTTAAAGGAAAAAAATCTTACTTTATAACAACTCACAGTAAAACAGCCATTAACCTAACCAATTATAAAAGAAAATGCCTCAAAATACAGTTATTTGATTATACATAATAATAGTGTAATTCAAGCATACAATATTTACATTTGCCTCCTTTCCAAGAAGCCACATTCTTGAAATACCCTTGCCTTGATACGTTTCTAAATATGCTCATGTCCTTCTCCAGTGTATTCAAGCAAGACATTTAATCCTAGCATTGGAATTATAGGAATTCTGATATACAGAACACATCAAAATTGTACTCAGTACTATTTAACTCCACTATATAAAATAGTACAAAAGAAAAAGAAAAATGTACTGAAGATGTGCCAGTGTTATAAAGATAAATTAATGGCTACAAAATTTATGATCAACCTATTAACTTCATAATTCACAAGTCAATGAATTCTGTTTTATTGTGTTTGATACTGCTCTATATAGGCCAGTCTACCTGCTTCAGACTATGCTGACTACTATTTTGACAAGACCTGGATAGCAGTAGGTCCAAAGCAATCAGAAGGTTGACTTTGACAAATGGCGGTGCTGCGGTGAAGTTGAAAATAACACACATCCACTTTAATCTCTTTCTTGATTAAATCGAAACCATACCATTCTGACATCATGTGATTTGCTCATGAAGCATCACTGCAGGTTACTTTAGAGGCTACATCTATTGAAATGATATTGAATTTTTAGGAGAAGTACTTAATTCATTCAAATGAAACCTTTGCAAGGTAACTGGGCCACCAGTCACTGATAACTGCAAATTCAAAGAAAATCAAAAGAGAAATCCCTGACAAAAAATAAAAAAAATATATAAAAATCCAACATGTACTACTGAATGATATTTTAGTAGGTATTATCTTCTACTTTTAAAGAGGGAAGATTATATGCATTAAGCATATTCCAAAGCTTTTTACCTATTCTACCATAGCTAAGCTCCAAAGGTAAACATTACACTAGGTAATAAAAATGCAGAAGATGAAATTGTCTTTT